>JAUNZO010000177.1:0-264573 GCA_031894775.1 Chloris gayana
GCACTACTGGAATCAACCGTTTTCCCTAGAATCGAAATCCAAGGGATAGAACCAAAAAACGCTAGGGAAGGAGTTTCCCCACAACGTTTCCTAGGGACAGATCCGTAGGGACAGATTCGACGGGAACTCGTCAGTGCCCTACCATTTTTCAACAAAACGGTAGGGAACGGTTGGCTCCCTAGGAAACCAAAGCCGTAGGGAAATTTTACCAATAAAATAAAAAAAATATCTGGCCCCCACCCGGCACCCACCCCAAGCGCCGCTACTCGCCTGCGCAGCCACGACCGCCGCCGTCGCCACCTGCTTGTTATCGCTGCCTGCCGGAGCGTTGTGGTTGTTGGTGCCCGCTTGTGCAGGTTCCGCCACAGCACGTCTGCGTGCCGCCGCCATGCGAGCGTCGCTGCCGTCGCTGACCGAGTACGCTAGTGCCGCTAGTCGCCGTCGTCCTGAGTGTCGTGGTTGCTGCCGCACTCTTGCCTGCTATTGTCGCGGCCCGTCTGCACCACCGTCGCACGTGGACCATCCCTGCTCACCACGTTAAATCCTCCGGTAGCTCTTAGATCTTTTGAAATAAAATCTCAGCAAATACTCAAAGGCTAAATCCACAAATCGACATTCAAGGGAAGGCAAGCAGCAACCTGACGAGTTGAGCTCGCTGGCAGGCAACACACTGCCAACCTCGCTCCCGAGCATCGCAGCTCCCAAGGCCACCTTGTACCGCTGCTACCGAGAGGATCATCGGTCATCTTCCTGATGCGGTGCTCCTGATTTCCAGAGAGAGAGAGAGAGAGAGAGATTGTTGCCTTTGAGAGATGTGGATAACGAGTGGATCTCGTGAGTCCTCTGAGTGGAAGAGTAATGAGGTGAGAGAATAAGAGAGAGGAGCCATTTGAAATAAAATAGCTACAGTTGATTTCCTTACGAAGTAAAGTAAATTCCTAAGGAAGGGTTCTATTTCCCTACAATTTTTACTACAGTACTAGGGAAAGGTTCTATTTCCCTACAACTTTTACTCAGACGCTAGGGAAATCATCTTTCCCCAGGAATTTTTAAATAACTGTAGGGAAATCAAAATAATACTAGGGAAACCGGTGGATTCCAGTAGTGATGGGATACCCCCGATAACCTCCACTTTGCTAATTATTTTACTTAATTACCTTGCATTGATCCCGCGGTCGGGTGTTGGGTGTTTTGCGTGACCAATCTGAGATGCTGTTAATTAACAAGGTTATTTCTTCTTAACTTTGATGGTAGACTGGGTTCTGCAAGAACAATTGTGTAAATAGCGTACGATCGTTGGTGCTGTTAGGAGTCATTACAGGCAGGCGTGTCGGGATTTCAAAGGAGCTCGACAAGAATAACTGCTTTTCTGGTCCAATTCTTCTATCACTGCAAGGTGGCCCTTGAGATCTTTTTTTAAGATCGTACTCCTTGTGAGTGAGTGGGTGGTGCAAGCATGTAGAGGTAATGGACCGCCAAATTTGTCAATGAATCATTTCTTTTGTTAAAATTGAAGTGTTTGAGATGGCTTTGAAAAGAAAATCTTTTAGATGGGATGTGAAATGACCTTTCTTTCTTTTTATTACATGGTCTATAATAGCTAATCCGCAACGTTGGTTTAAGGCAGTCCCTAATGGTTCAACTAGTTTTGTATATGATGGGATGTTCGAGACTATATAAATGGTAGATCTGGCTGCATGGGCAGAGAAACACTTGCACAGATATTCTTGTTATGATTTGAAAGCACTTATGCTCAAAAGTTTTAAACACGTATATTTGTAAATCATCTACCTTACTTTCCATTAGAAATTGAATATCCCTGATCCATTCCTACTCCTTTTCAAATGGAACATGTGATTGTTAGTAAAGTCGCTTGAGATTTTTTTTTTGTGATTAAGCCACTTGGGAAGTGGATACAACATTGGAACTTGAAGTCGACTCAGTTACAGTTTGGTGACTTGATGGTAGATAGAATTTCCTTTTTTTTTTGGTTAAAATTGAAGTGTTTGAGATGGCTTCGAATTTTTTTCTCTTAGATGGGATGTGAAATGACCTTTGTTTTTTTAATTACCTGGTCTATAATGGACAACGTTGGTTTAAGGCAATCCCAAATGGTTCAACTATTTTGCATGATGTGATGTTCGAGACTATAAATGGTATATTTGGCCACATGGGCAGAGAAACACTTGCTCAATTATTATTTTTATGATTTGAAAGCACTTATGCTCAAAAATTTTAAACACGTATATTTGTAAATCACCTACCTTCATTTTCATTAGAAATTGATTATTAGTGAGTCATTCCTACTCTTTTTCAAATAATGGAACATGTGATTGTTAGTAAAGCCACTTGGAAAGTTGAATACAACATTGGAACTTGAAGTCGACTCAGTGACAGTTTGATGACTTGATGCCAGATAGATTTTCCTTTTCAAAAACAAAAACTTGAGGTTTGGACAATGTGTCGGAGGTCTCCATTCCATGCTGTTCACAGATATCTTGGCACCTTCTTTACACCGAACAACAGCAGCAAACGAACCGCCATTCAGATTCCTTTTAAATAATGCAACTAGTAGTCACTGCTCACTGTATTAAGTTGGAAAAACGGAGTTCCAAAAACAATGGAAATGGACTTTTTTTTTCGAAAACTAAAACAATGGAGCAGCCGACTGCAAACTGAGGGGACATAAAACGGCATATCATTTAATCACTTGACCAGCTCCAACATGAACAGCTCGAATGCACCAAGCAACACTGGCTAGCTTCATCCAAGACTCAGCCACTTGAGATGTAATTGGCGGCACACATCACTGGCACATGAAGTCAAGTCAGTTCCAGTTGGATCACTTCATGTCAGATATAATTTCTTTTTGAGAACGGAGAGGTTTGGATAATTCATCAGAGTTTTCCATTCCATCATGCCCTGTTCATATCTTGGCTCCTTCTTAACACCGAACAACAACAACAAATGAAATATCATTTCTAAATTGTGCGATTCTTAGAGGTGTACGTGGTCACCTTGTCGCCCACTCGCGGTGACGGTATCATATCAGCAAGCTGATCACGTATTCATAACTATCTCAAATGGTGCACCTTGATCTTCCGGAGGAAAATAAAAAAAGTTGCGCCTTGGGGCAGGTTGCGATCTAAACAAAGGCGATCTTGTTCTTGTACCGGGAGACCAAGGAGCCCCCGAGAATCTAGCGGTTGTCATCCTGCCGCCACGGTGTGATTCTCGCTTTGTCAAGCACATGATATGCTGCAGAAACTGCTGTGTATTCTACCAAAAACAAAAAACGTGGCTAGACGTAACTGAAGTGTTATTAGCTTCATTCTTCTTGAGATTCTGGTTAGTGGTTAGATTAGCGGTGTTTACTTGGTTCTGATCGCACTGATTAGGAGCGTGTTTGTCTGGGAATATTATAAATGGGGTGAGGTGCCCCCAACATATGTTGTTGTTTCGGACGGGGGAACAAGGGTCAAACTTGGTGCAGCTAGGTTAAGTGAATGGATCTAAATAGATACGGGATTAGAATTACAATATGTTCTTCAGTTTTACCAGTGCAGTGCTGAGCCTGTAAGCCACATGCCAAGCAATAAAGTGAGTTGCATGGTCCATGGCGTATACTCTCTCCCGTAAAAAATGTTTGACGCTTTTATCAAGATCGTAAATCTTTTACAAGATGCCAATTATTTTACCGTTTACAGTTTTAAAATTTGGCTAAGAAACCCCTATGTGTTAGATTAACCTTGAAGAGTATTTCCCTGATAGATTATATAGCTTTACTAAAAAAATAAACATTATGTTGCAACGTTTCTATATTCCTATCTTCCTTTAGTTTCTTTTCACAAACATTAATCATAGCAAAACAACAGTTGCTGCTCACAAGTGAAATGTGAAGGTGGACTGTTCCCTGTTGCCACTGCTGAGGACTGTTCTGTTGCTATACTCTGCAGAGGAGTATTTGTTGTTGTGAAAGTCATGTTTCACTTATAGTTGTACCCAAAAACAGCAATACATTAGAGATTTTGAAATACCCTAAAAAAACGCTTTTGCAATGGGTCCTAAAGTAGTGTTGCTTTTGTTGAAATGGAAGGAAGCCCTCAATCCGTGTTTAGCGAAATTATGTTCTAGAGATATCACTCTTGTTACTGGTATCAATATAAAAAAGTAGTCCCGTGCCCCCCCCCCCCAACACACACACACAGGTGAGAGAGGTGCATATGTCCGATCACACAATCAAAATGGAAATATAAAAAGTAATGTGTACCATCTAATCGAGCGTGGGTGTGGGTGTACCATCATACAAGTTATTTACAGAAAATGAAGGTGTTTCTTTATGTCCTTGGGCAATATACATTCACAAAGGAGAACATGCCCAAAAACATGCATGATAATGTTTTAGAGAAAAGGTAAAACCAGGAGCTGCAATAGGCTCTAGAACATGGTATGAATTTGTAACGGTAAAACCAGGAGTAGGACAGTCCCACCTGTCAGGTTTGATGACATCTGGTTAATTAATTGATTGGTATGGATTATGAGAAACAGATACCCCTGGATGTCATGATACCAGATTATGAAAAGGCAGCATTTCAAAAAAAGATTATGAAAAGGCAGAGTATTTTCTACCCACAAATGCTAGACTTATGCACAAGTTTTACACAAAATCTATGTAATGCTGATATGTCCTGTGATAATTGCATCTCCCTTCATGATTTAAGGAACTCAACGTGATTTAAACCAATCTGTTACAGCCACGTGTGATCGTAACATTTACGTAGTTCTTTTGCGTAACCGTAGCATCGCTCACGCCTGAGGAACCCAACGTGATTTGAACCCAACGTGATTTAAACCAATCTGTTACGGATGTCATGATATCAATTTCTGAAAAGACAGTATTTTCTACCGGACTGTTATAACCTGGCAACAACCTATGTGCCCTCACTGGTCCTATGCAACAGGTCATATAACAGGGGAGGCACATGATTAGACACACCCCTTCTCCCAAACCAAGTAGATAAAATAACTGGTGTCGCCGGCACAGCTGGGGGGACACATCATCGGTGCATCGCAGTTGACAATGGAATGATTGGTGCCAAATCTCGGCTTGCATCCGTGGTGCCCTCTCATTGCAAGTTTGCAACAGCGACGCCTGCCTTTTGTGTGACGTACGAGCTGTACTGGGTACACCCCTCTCCATGCATGGCTTCCACCTACGCCTACCCTATGGCCTGTCCAATTATTTCCCCGATTCATCTAGGCAGGATTAGCACGAACAAGATCTTAAGCTCAGATCCCAATCTTGTGTGGGAAATATTGATAGAGCTACTTTGGTAACTTACACAAACACGCATACCACAAAAAAGGGATGACCAATTAATAGCCTGCGGGAAAAAAACAGGAGTTTTTCAATCTGGTCATCACGCTATTTCTTCTTCCTCTTGCATTTCGGCACACATCTCTCTTTCAAATAATATTGGGCTCCACTCACTCTTCCCTCTCATCCATCTCCGGTCCTTTGCCTACCTTTTCCCTGCCGTAGTAACCATCAGTACTCGTTTTGAGGCACCAGTGTCTCATATCCCGCCTATCCTCACAAGGCTCGTAGCTAAACCACCATGTTCACATCAATTTTGAGGCACATAAGAATAGGAGGCATCAATAAGTAAATTTTGATCCCTTTGGAGGCACCTAAAAAATGGAAGTATGAAGAGAAGATCAGCATCAAAATTACGGTGTTATGTTATTGTTATTACAGTAGTTTGTTTCGTCATTTTTATCTCTCTTACTCGATGCTTTATAAAGTGAACAAAACAAACACAATGTAAACATAATGCCGAATTATGGTTGGCTGCTGTGTACATCCTTCCCGCTGTATAGAGGCTGGAATGATGTTTCCATTGTTTTATTAAAATATAATTATACCCAACTGTATATTACATACTAGTACCTTCTAAAAAAACAATGTTCATGTGTATCTTATGTTTGTCCACTAATTAGCAAGTCACACTCAACATTCCATCACAAGACGTACCAATAGAGGCGGCACGGATATATAAAGAGACACCATCTCGCAGGCAGTACTCAACATCTCAAGCTCCCATTTGCAAGGCCCAACACACCAACAACCGAAGAAGGAAGAAGGACGGCAGCAGGACAGGGGAACTGTCGCTGCTCGCCATGAAGAAGTCTTCGACGCTCCTGCGCTCGCTCTCCTCGCGGCTGGCCACGCGGCTCATCACGCCATCGCCGGCGGTGGCACCGTGGCCGCCGGTCCGGTCCGCCTACGACCGGTGGCTCGCCGCCGAGCTCGACGAGCTCCGCGCCGGCCCGCTCGCCACCCCGTGCACCAGCGCCGCCTGGCTCGCCCGCGCGCTCGGCCTCGCCGTCGCCGCGCAGCGGCGCCTCGTCGCGTCGGCGTCCGGCGGCGTTATTGACCGGAAGACCGTCGACGAGTGCGTCGACGACACGGCGGAGCTCCTCGACGCGTGCGCCGGGATGCGGGACCGGCTGGACATGATCCGGAGCTACGTGAACGCGATGCGCGTCGCGCTGCACTGGCTCGAAGAAGGCAGTGGTGGTGACGTGGCGGCGCGGCGCGCCGCGGCGGCGTTCGCGGAGTGCGAGGCCGTGGAGCGGCGGTGCGGCGCCGAGCTCGCCAAGTGCGGCTCCAACCTCCGCAAGATCGGCGAGCGGGCGCTGCGGCAGCCCGCCGGCGAGGAGCTCTCGGGCGCGCGCGGCGCGGCGCTGCTCGCCGTCGGCGCGCTGGGCGCGGCGCTGGCGTTCCGCCCCCGCCGCGCCGTGTCCGGCGTCTCCGTCTCCGGCGGCGGCGGCGGCGGAAGGCTGCGGCGCAGTGGGAGTGCGCGCTGCAGGAGGTGCAGAGGCATGTCAGGGAGGAGCACGACCGGCGGAGGAAGGACGGCGCGCCGTTCATGGCCGAGCTCGACGCCGCGGCGGCCGCCGGCCGGGCGGTGAAATGCTCTGTCGCCGGCGGAAAGCCGTGCTCCGGTACAGCCATTTCGGCGGCGAGGCGACGGTGCGACGAGCTCGAGGAGGCGGTGGCCGCGTTCGAGGAGAAGATCGCCGAGCTGCGGACGGCGTTGATAGACGTTAGGATGGTGCTCATGGAGTGGGCGCAGAGAGCGAGAGGTCATGAGCCGCTTAAACTTGCTGCTCTTCAGTCCGAAACATCATCTTGTTCAAGATTGACACGGTCTCAAAAACACGATAGAATTTGCTAACAAAAAACTGTCCATTTGCCGCGCTCTGCGTCGAAGTCGAACAAAACTAATTTCGCTGAACACTCACAGAGTGTTCAGCGGAATGCCGTCCGATACGCAGACATGCATCGTGCTGTTGATCGCCGCCCGGCCGGCACGCCAGCAGAGCCGGTTCCCACGAGTTTTACAGCATCTCTGGGGTGTCCACTTCTGACCGTGGCCTCGCTCCATTGCTTCTTGTCGTATGTGGTAACAGATTATCGATTCCCCCTCGCGGAAAGAGGAGGTGAAACAAATCTTCGTTTTCCCCAGATATTCTCTTCTCTCCTCCCCGTGGTAACTCTTGACGTCACGACATTGGAGTTTTGTTCATGAGCAGTAACTGTCTTGACGTCCATAATTTTCAGCAGGAAGGAGTAACAAAATAGAGATGTACCCGTTGGCAGCTATCTAATTTTTTTCACATAAATTTGTTTTAGTGAGTTTTTTGAAACAATGAAAATATAGTACTGTACCATTGAAACAATAAAACTGTACTACTAGAATAATTAGTTACAAGGTGGAACATTTTCGTTTTATCAGCAAACACTTTATTTTTGCACAAATGAATAAAAGATCTAGATGGTTGGATCTCGATCCTGTGGTTGCAAAAGATAACTGACATGAATAAAATATAAGTCACCTTCTAATTAGACAAACAAAAAAAAATAAACTTACTGTAAGTATATATTATGAAAGATAAAAAAACATTTCACAAAGGATGGAGCCGATAGTTTGATTGCCCCCACCTACTCTCCGCAACAAGAAACAAAATGGGACTCCTAGAGAAAAAAAAGAGTAAAAAATGTAACATTGGGATACAATTTTGATTACATTAGAGGGACATTTAGCTTTTCATTGGATAAATGTTTTCTTCTAATTCGATACTCAATAGTGGTACTTCAGTTTGAGGTGTGGGGCGGTAAACCGTTGCGATAAAACTCGATTGCTTCGGCGGAAGGGTCAGCAATCGAATATTTCACTCTCTTGTGTGTGCTTGATCAACGGCAAATTTGTCAGACTGAAGAAATGCTTTATGTTCCCTGAAAAAGGCCAGCGCATGCAAAGCCGTCCAAGAGTAGATGTTCATCATATTGCCGGCAGCATCAGTTTTGTACAATAAGAGAGCAGAACCAGGCATGCATGAGACCTAAACCAACTGCTGTCATGTTAAGTCTGTCTGTATTCAAGATCTAGTTCAATGCATCAGTGTGCAAGTTGTTGGTATAAAAATAGAGGACCTTTCAGTAACGACCAAAAGCTAGCTGGATTTGATCGATCTTACCACTTTTCTGGGCAGTTTAATTACCAAAAGTATGTCTCCCATGCATTGAGGATGTATTCTGGGGTTTGGTTATACTTGCAACTTGAATGGCAGTGTGGGGCTTAACACTAACAAGCTCCGCTACTTAACCCATTATATATGCTTTTTTTCAAAGCTGTGATGTTCTTATTGTAAGTCTATGTTCATGTACTCCCAAAAAAAAAAACAAGGTTGAATCATTGGGTGGTTGCTGTTACATGAAACTCATACAAATAATATCAACAGAAACAGAAAGCAAAACGTCAAAGACCAGGCCAAAGGAGGTCAGCCCAACCTATCCGTACCACTAATTTCAACTGTTTCATGTAGGCTTTATTTCAAGTAACTAACAGTAAATACTTCTATGAGCACTGGATCTTAAGAAACCTGTAATTGCATCACTGGATCTTAAACTAAAAATGAAAGACTAAGTCTGCAGGACCTCTCTTATTTTGGTATAAAAGAAAGGGACAATTGTGTTTCTACCCTGGTTCCAATCTCAATTGTGATTTTACCCCCCCCCCCCCGCCCTCCCATTTTTAAACTTTGTGATTTTACCCTTGCGATTTCAAAACAAAGGCAAAGTTTAAAAATGAGGGATAAAACCATAATTGGACATTGAACCAAGGGTAAAAACGCAATAGCCCCTAAAAGAAAAGGTCCGCAGACTGACACCTTAAGACTAATTTTCCTTGGACCGCAACTTTTCATTAAACAATAATGTATAAATTAAATAGTAATCATGTTAGGCACATCAAATGGATGCCACATCAGCTTTATGATCTTATTGTATAAAATGAAATTCCATCTATCAACCCTTAGTTTAATGTCACAATTTCATAGGTATGCTAGAACATTGAATTGTTGTTAGATGACCCTCAGTTATTAGTTGGGGATGTTTGGGATAATAGGAAAAATTCTCAATCCAGTTTCATTTTCCTTTCATCGTTTCGGAAATGGTGTACAAAGATATCTTCTCACGTCATCACTATTTATTTCCGATGTGATATCTAATTAAGTGCAAATGAAAGAATGCGACTAGCTATACCTAGACACACCAGTAGATTAAAAAAATAAGTGGAACGTTATTGCTTCCCAAAGCCGATGCATGACCAAACCTTATTTTATTCAGTCATTGTCAACTTGTACGGTTCAGGCTAACTATAACCGTGGAGCTTGATCTTCATCGTGTGACCATAAGAAAAGAATCAATCCTAAAGCTCGGCACATGTAATTTTTTTTTTGGTATAATAGATTCAACGAGGCAAAGACATGGTAGAACAAGGCATGTGGGATCCCATTGTAATATTGGGCAAGTTCGTGAGATAATTAATTGAGATAT
Source organism: Chloris gayana (assembly GCA_031894775.1). NCBI lineage: Eukaryota > Viridiplantae > Streptophyta > Magnoliopsida > Poales > Poaceae > Chloris > Chloris gayana. The sequence continues at coordinate 9,905 of JAUNZO010000177.1, forward strand.
TGGGGTGATAATATAAGTAATGATCAAGTAGCTCATTGCAAAACGAGCCACTAGTATCTGAATGAACCAGAAACCATTTCCTTTAATATTCTCGTCCAGCTGCAAAGGAGCCAAGGACAGTTTGTCGTACATCACAAAGTGGCCGGCCGGGCCACGCTCCATGCTCCATGTGCGCAGCAGAGAACCACCAGCATCTAAACTAAGAGCAATTGCTTACCATTACTTTAGTTTCACCATTGGCATACATATAGTAGGTTATAGTAAATTAGCTAGTGCGATTGGATCATCTCGATCCGCTGCGCTTCACTGACTTAACAAATACACTTTATTTTTGCAACTGATGCAGTGGTCGGACGTTCGGTGTCCTCTGAGCGAGCTCACGGACGCTGTTAACTGTCAATTAGCAAGGTTCCATTTTCATCTGCAGATTGGGTATTGGTTGAGCAGTGTGTGTACATTTGTGTTACGACTCTTAGGATTGTTAGGATTCAATTACATGCAGGCTGCATCGAAATACAAAGGATTATACTCCGACTGGTCCCATCTTCTCGGATCGAACTGACTTAAGTTAAGCTCCACTCTCAGATTAGCCTCATGGTTTCACTCCTGAGTTAGCCTAGTGATGACGTTGGGGATAACGAACTGTACAACCTGGCCCTGTTGGAAATTTTGCCACTGGCTTCATGTGGGAAAACAATTGCTGAAGCACATATATAAATAGGACAGCTAACTTTCTTATAAATCATCTGCCTAGATATCTTTCAAAAGAAGTTATATTATTAGCATGAACCATGCATCTCCCCCTCCCCCTCAAATGATGGAACTTGAGATGCACAACTAGAAGCAACTTGATAGGTATCCACTTGGATGCAACTGACACATACACTAGAAAGTCTAGAAGCCATATCAATTTGAGTCAGATGAGATGACTATAGCTGCAACAACTCTCAACGTCCGAGCTGTTTGCGTTGGCTTCTTCTCTGAAGATTATTAATACATAAAAAAAAATCGATAACCGTTTCTAAGCAGTTCTGTTCTTTGGCACATACATAATTCACCTCATGCCTCACTTGAAGTGCTGGCGCCGCATCAACAAATTGGTTACAGTTCAGAGCCAACTCGATCAGTCGACGCCATACATTTGAAGCCGGGTAAGATCGAAACAAATGTGGCTGGGGTGGATCTTGGTCCTGCGCCAGGAGAGGAGACCAAAGAGGCCAAGCGAATCCAGTGGTCGCCTTCTTGCTACCATGGCGTGATCCTCCCATTGTCAAGCACTCTCAAGCACATGATAGATGTTATACGGCGTGCCCAGTCCAAAGACCAAAAAATGAACATTTTTTTTACGTAAGTGCAGTGTTATTAGCCTCATTCTTGTTCTGAGATTCTTGTTAGTGGTTAACTAATGGGTAGTGTTGAATAAAGTGGGGACATGAAGATTCTGTTAAGCTTGTTTCGCCAAATTTTGGTTTCTAAGAATTTAGTTTCTATTCGTGGTGTCTAGAAACTGGTTTCTAAACAAAAATTATATGGATTTTTGGATTTAGGGGCTTCGTAATCGTAAATCAGTATTTTTGGTAGTTAATGACTAGCATGTGCATTCTTTCAAGGGGCAAACTGGTGTTAGTTCAATCGAGTCAGATTCTTGGTTTCTTAGAAACTATGCAATTAGTTTTCAGAAAATTGATAATAAATCGACCTGTTTGAAAGCCCTTCAATTTCTAAAACTAGTTTCTTAAAAATTGCAGGTGTCCACACAGGATCTAAGTTAAGCGATGGGGGTGTAAGGATTTCATAGCTAAGGGAGGATCAGAGTCAGATTTAAGCCAACCTGGACAGAGCAAGGATGGCAATATTAAGAAAATTGTGATTAATCACCGTGTAAAACAGTTCAAGGCCTCCGCTTTGTGTTTTGAGCATTTTTTCGCTAACTCATTTTGCGTATTTGAGTATAGTGCAAGGATTAATTATGAAATCCATGATTAGTATAACACATTTTGTAGTATTTAAAATTCTGTAATGGCTTAAAATGCAGCCTTTTTTATATTTTCACCAAAATGTTGAATGTAAATCGGTAGTTGGAATCTTTAGTTTCATACTTAGTCCAAATATTCAAACACAACGCGTTTGAATTTATTAATTTTCCACACCCTCGTCACCCTCTCTCTCCTCTCATATACATGGTCTAGATCCAAAAATAGATCTTCACAATCTCAATATGTAAAGTCCAAAATAAAACCATGAGACTAAAGGAGATGACAAATATAAGTCGGATATATACAATATATGATAATTTTCATCTTTATTGTGCAACATTTTGGTAAAAAAGGAACTCCAAACCCTAGGAAACTTCAGATACCAAATATGTGGGGAAACCACTTCTAAACATAAAAAAAACATTGATTGAAATGGATTTGAACAAATTCCTTGAAAAAAATAGGTTCAAAACCTTTCCCCTTGTTGTTTGGATTTTTCCGGCCATCGTACGGACAGAGCTTCGAGAAGAGCGTCCTACGGACAAAGTGTCGGGAGGAAGTAGACGAGCAACGTCCTATATACGTGACTTTTGTAATAATGGGCAGACTGACGTCACTAGATCGACGTTATCATAGTATCCACTGTAATAACGGAAAGCCTGATGTCGTCATGGGACCGTTATTACAGTGGTCTCTTTTAATAACGGCCGCATGTGACATCATCCCTGCCTGTTGTTACAATGTTGCGCCGTAATAATGGGCGTCCTATATTACTGAAGGATGCTCCACTGTAATAACAGAGCTTCTGGTGACGTCACTGGTCCTCGTTATTGCAGTGACCACTGTAATAACGCGCCACCATGGCGATGCCATGTTCGGCGCATTGTAATAAACGGATACAGGAAAAAACAAGCAGTATCTATGGATGTTATTATAGTAGTGACGGTCAAAAAGTGTTTTGGGTTATGTGTCAGATATATGGATATTATGTGGTAACTTTATTTCATAAGTTAAGCATGTTTGTATTTTTATAAACTCTACAGTTTTATATTACTGAAGCTATCATTAAAAAAACAATAAAATGGGACTGATAATTGTAGGCGCTACTTTCTAAATAAAGTGAGTAGATTGGCTTCCCAATAATGTACCTGCTTTTTGCCCAATTGCAACTGTAAACAAGAAGAAAGAAGATTGATTCTTTAGACACACCAATATTTTTTTACTAATGCATAAAGTATACAGTCACACACAAATCACCCTATCAGAAAATTTATGCACGCACACTGCTACACCTATTAGTGCCTTTGAAATACCGAACTGGCTTTGATCTTGAGATTCTCAAAGTTGCCCTAACTAGCTGTCTCGTTATCAGTGGATATGCCACATACCACTAAAAAATAATTTGCCGTAAATGTAACATTTAGGTAAATTTTGAGAGTTGAGTGCGTTGATTCCACCACAAAGAATCTAACCAACTGAGATAAACTCATTTGCTAGACATCATTGTATTGATAAATTGAAATGCTTAGTGTTGCATAAATGGAACTTGCATGACTATTGGCCCATACATATAAAGCTTAATTTTAGTATACATTGTATTATGTCACATCATTATTGGTTTCTTGATCCACATCATGTAACATAAAGGTTACAAATCCTAAAGCATGGCAAATGGCTAAAATGCAGCTCCATAATTCCAGGAAGGGGAATCATGATAATGGCTAGAAAAAAATACATCATCTCAAGGATTTATGTTTCTTTATGGTACATACTACCATCAGATCTGTACGGGTGGTACTACCGTGAGTACTAGTGGTACTTATAATCTGACAGCTTAGATTAATTTACATCACATCACTAAGTATCACTAGTACTATTAGGTGATACTAATAGTACGAGGATATTTTTGGAAGAATAAAATAGTAGTGTCCACATAGTATTTTATATTTACTTATGAATTGTTTTTTAAAATTGAATTGAGGGAAATTTAATTCAATTTTTGTGAATTTGAAATTTCCCAAATTTCAAATTTGAACTTAAAGGTTTCGAATTTAAAATTTCACAAATTTCAAACTTGAATTACCCGAATTTAAAGTTTGAATTCAAATTCTAGGATTTCGGATTTAAATTCGAATTTCATGAATTTCAAAATTTTCAAATTTAGAACTTCAATATCACGAATTTGAATTTTTGGAATTTAAATTGCGCAAATTTTAGACTTACTTTTTTTTTCTCGAATTTCAAATTTGAACTTCACAATTTCAAATTTGAATTTGAATTTCACGATTTCAAGTTTGAATTTGAATTTTACATATTTAGATTTTCATGAATTTTAAATTGAATTCGTTGAATTTCAAATTTGAATTTCGTGAATTGAAATTTCTCAAATTTGAAATTTATTTTTTCTCAAAGTCCAAAATTGAATTTGAATTTCAAGATTTTCTAATTCATGATTTTAAATTTAATCCGTGAATTCAAAGTTGAATTTTACAAATCACAAATGGCAAGGAAACATAATTTCAATAAAAAAATGTACAATTACTAAAGTACCCTAAAGAGTATCACCGATCATCGTATCGGTGGTAGTATGTACCAGTAAAATTGTTATTTTTTTAATAGTGAAGCCCCTTCATTTGAGTCTGTTTCAGCATTTATAATAATTAACTACTACCCCTTTCATTTGAGTCTGTTTCAACATTTATAATAATTAACTACTACCCCTTTCAAAAAAGAAGTCACCACGTTTGCTCTCAAGAACTAGAAATTACCACATTAATCGAGAGAAAAATAAAAACAACAAATTACCCACCATTGCCATTATAATATAATTAGATAAAAATACCCCTAGATAATTGCATCCTTTACACTTAATTCTTAAAAAACTCACGTCCAACCTTGGCCTCTACCATCGCGAGTTGGAATGGATCAGATCCTCCTATATTAACTTAATCCTTAAAAGACTCACGTCTAGCCTATCTCTCTTCTTTAAATCTGACCTTGGCCTCTACCATCGCGAGTTGGAATGAACCGAGCATACAAGGAACTCTAGCTGCTCACGGGTCAACACACAAGCATGTGTCGACGAACGATACATATTCTAGAGTAGGCGAGATACTCACGCATAAATATGGCAACATTCACTATAACAATCAAACACGTGCCTCCCAAATCCTCGTAGCCACGGTAGGCAAAATGGACCGTGGCTATAGTGGGGGGCAGGCTACGATGCGCATTAACCGTGGCTATAGAGGGCTCATTAGCGATGGTTGACGTTTTAAACCGCTGCTATTGAGCTCCGGTAGGTTTTGCTTTCGGCGCCTGCGCTGGCCGCCGAGCTTCTTAGATGGTGCCACAATCATATGCCATGTGCGCTCATGTTTACTGACTCTCCCTCCTTTGTGGATTCCTCCCCACACAGGACATCAGCGTGTGACTCGTGGGGATCGAATGCTCTGGAAAAGGTGTCTTTGTCAACTCCAAAGAAGATCGGCGTTGTCCGGCTCGCAACGATCAGCGTGCCCCTCCCGCCCTTAGTCCCCATCCTGTTGGGCGGCCTTTTCGTCCTTCAAGGATTCCTCCCCTTGTTGGAAGGTGGAGGGTGACAGCAGGGCGGAGTAGCTACAAGGGGTGGTGTTCGTGGTGCAATGGCCATGGATTCATGCAAGCCTGTTGTTGGGTGGTGATATCTCGTTGACGATTGGTGGCTGCCTTCCACTTGTGTTAAGACTAGAGCTAAGTAGTTAGGCATGTATAGGTTGTTTCCCTTCTTAGTATGTTTCTATGGTGTGTCTCTCTCCCTCGGTGTTCGTCGCTTCCACATGTATAAGCTGTTCCACTCCCTAACCTCCTCGGTAACAATCTCAAATGACATGTAACAACCTGCTCATGTACGTGCTTTTGAAATGTAATGAAAAGGCGGGGAATGCTCTCCTCCCCCCGAGCTAAGTAGTTAGGCATGTATAGGTTGTTTCCCTTCTTAGTATGTTTCTATGGTGTGTCTCTCTCCCTCGGTGTTCTGTCGCTTCCACATGTATAAGCTGTTCCACTCCCTAACCTCCTCAGTAACAATCTCAAATGACATGTAACAACCTGCTCATGTACGTGCTTTTGAAATGTAATGAAAAGGCGGGGAATGCTCTCCTCCCCCCCCGCCCCGAATTCCTAAAAAAAATAGGTCACACAATTTTCTTAACGTGATCGTTGGGCACAAGAAGCACAGTGTTCTTAATGTACTTAAAGTTTTCTAAATTGGAGTCGAAGTAAATCTCATGAATTCTGGCATGCATGGATATATTGAGTCATTGGTATCAAGATTATTGATCACTCCTGGATTTTGTGTCATATAGGTTATGTAAATCCAATTTAATTAATTTGAGAAAATGAAACATATCTTATCTCCTGGATTATTCATGTGCTATCATATATAAAAATATCAAAAAACTAAAAAAAATCAGTAATTAAGATAAGATAACTTTATGGTAAATTAATATTTTAATGGGGTGATATAACAATTTTAATGATATATTTGGTTTACAAAATTCAAAAAATTTGTTTACTTAACTTCCACAAATAAATATTATTAACCGCACAATACGCGGGTGTAGGTCGACTAGTTTGTAGTAATATGATCGTCTCTGTGTGCTCTTTGTGTGAAGGTGTATCTTATCTATACCACCGTGTTTTAAAAGGAAAATAGTAAACACATGAGATTCCCATCTCGGAAGACTAAAAGAGGGAGAGACATCTCGAGCCCACCATATCGGTTGAGAAAGGGAGAGAACTATATGAGATTGGGCCCATAACAAAAATGGACTCGGAGCAGCACGAGGCGCTTGTGTCTCAGAAAAAGGGATAGACTTTCCTTTTCTTCCTCCAGCGGCAAAGAGGCCAAAAGGACAATAGGTCATACAACAGAAAGTGGCTGACCATGCTTATCCTCAAACCCATGGTCTGCAGCTAAGCTAGGTACCCTTTCTTACGAGTACTTACTGTCACCATCGATGCACACAGGTTAGTCTGGTTGAATCAACTGGACCGGCTCTGCTTTGCTTACTTTATCACTTATTTGTGATTCTGGGATCCAGTAGTTGTCGGATGTTGGTGCTCGAGCTTAGGGATGCTGTTAGGGATAGGATAAAAGTAAGATTTTTAAAAGAATGCCCCGGTAGATATCTCAGAAAAATTACTGTTAAATTTTTGTGATACAAGGTGGAGCTGATTTTGCTCAAATGAGTCTGTGATGCACATGAAGATTATCAGCCATATACATCAGGTCTGCCAAATGAGAGAGATTTTTTCTTTCTGAAAAAATGTACTTTTTCGCCTACAATCAAATTATGAAGATAACATATTATATCAGATGACTTTTCTTTCTTCTTTCTCTCTCTCTCTCTCTCTCTCTCTCTCTCTTTCTTTCTTTGTATTGTCATTCAGTGATGTTTAAATATCAAACTTGGGGCTGTGCAACTAGTTTGAATGATATGATCTCTGACAAAATGTAAAGCATATACATCTGGCTGCGTGGGCAGAGAGTGAAACACTTGCTCAAACATCGAAACGTGACCACTAACTTTCTAACAAATCTTATTATTATCTTTAATAATACATACCCTAATAGAACGTCTCTTCAACTTTTGTTAGAATAAATGGAAAAAACAATGAAAGTGCCGACTGCAAGCTGAGTCTTGCCAAACAGTATACCCAGATAATTTACCTACTTAATTTCGGAAGAAACCACGTGAGATTTTAAAACTAAAACCAACTTGATTGTATCATCCACTTGGATGTAACATAAACAATAGCATTAGAATTTGAAGCCTAATCAGTTCCAATTGGAATCAGATGAGTACGGCTGCTATGACCATTCTCCACATCCTAGCTGTCTAAGTTTGATGAATAGGAACTAATAGCGCCATTTCTAAATGGTGCAATTAAATAGAAACATACGTGTTCATCGACTCGCCCACTAGAAAGCACCTGTACCGTACTATAAAATTAATCACAAAGTGTCATAACCATATCTAAACAGAAATAAACCCAAATATATACAATTAGTCACAAAGTGTCATAACCATATATAAACGGAAATAAACCCATATATATACAAACACCCTTCCTTCTGGAAACCTTGGAACGGTTTGGGATCCAAACTAGGAAGGCTGATCTTAGTCTTTAATTGGTCCATAGTAATTAAGGAGACCGAGAATACCAAAAGTCCTATCTAGTGGTCTCTATAGAGCTACCTATCGCCACAGTGTGATTCTCCCCTTGGCAGGCAGTGCTAAAACGATTCTATATACTCCATATTGATGTGCATTGACTCTATATACTCCCTTGATCCTTTTTTACTCTTTTGAAAACTATTGATTGTAGTTTGTGAGTTTCTGGTTACCATGGGAAAATACCTCGGGGGATCATGAACACGGTGAGTATACGTATTCGTCACCATAAAATCACAACAAAATAGAAAGAAAAAAAAGGCGAGCTGGCAAACCGAACCCAAGGCATTGAGAAATGAGAAATCATATTTTACACCATGGTCCATGGATGGAATGTTACACTTGTCTCGCTTTTCCATCATCTCAAATAACAATCCTTAGATTGGTGCCTCGATCGAGAAGCTCCTAAAGACCCCGACAAATTAAAACTAGGCCTTATACTACAATTGTACCCTTCTCATCTCATCCACAAGTGATCCGAGCCCAGTGATTTAACACCAAAAAATGCATTCTTGATGAGAGTAGCAATACAATAATGTGGCACCGGCACAGGTGGTAGCACCCCACACGGATGGCTAGCTGCTCATGCAACGTGGGCAGGGGTGGAATGATTATTGGCGTCAAATCTTGCCGTGGCACTTGGAGCCCTCCCATTGCATGCAAGACCCCTCTACAGCAGCGCTTGCCTTGCTCTGGCCACGCACAGCCTGTATTGGATGCACACCTTTCCATGCATGCCTTCCACATATGCCCGGCCTACGGCATCGCTAATTATTCCCAGGAATCGACTAGGGTTAGGAGCAGCATGCAGGGGGTGAAGATCTTGGGCTCCGATCCCGATGGAGGTCCGGTGGTGCGAAATTTGTTAGAGCCACACATCCTTTTTTTTGTTAAGGGAGATGAGCAGAACCTTTTATCCTGCAGAGCCATGGTATAGTGAAAATTGAATTAATCTCTGCGCGGAATCTATGACTGGACTATATTATATTTAACATAGTTATTCTATATTTTTAAAACCAAAATAGTGTGGATTGTAAATAGTGGAATGATAAAATATATGTAAAAATATGTATCCCCTCATCACAATAGCTAAAGTGTTAGTAAAATGAACTCAAATGTGAGGAAATAGATAATTGATATTTATTACAATATATTATTCAAATCTTTCTCATGACAATTATTTTATTATCTTATAACTTATTCTTTTTTGAATTCTCAAATTTATATTGATTCCAACCATTGTAATTACAACCCACAACAAAGCCATCGGCTCACACATGTTTATTTGCGATTTGTCTAAGCTCTTTATTTGCATACATGAACATAGAGATTACAATTTCGCCCATTTATTTTATTACAAAATACCATTATCAAATTAGATTTTTAATCAAAATTAAATTTCCTATTTGTTCGAAGAACTTAATTTCACAAGTGGATAACAATTATTTTATCTTAATGTTACATCAACTTATATAGAAACAATTTTATAATGAATATAAAGAATATATAGAAACAATTTTATTGAAATGAATATAAAGAAAAAAATATAAGAAACTAAGGATTAAAAGCTCCTTTTTTTTAAGAAGGATTGAAAGCTCTTTTTTGCGAGGAAGGATTATAAGCTCCTTACAAATAACCAAAATCTTAGCATAGCCAAAAAAAAACCTTAGTGAAGAAACATGGAGGCATTTTCCATTTTTGTATTATATATTTATATGTTACACAAAGAATAATTCAAGTATAAAAAGTAAGTAAGTGTGATTTTAAAAAATAATCTAAGTGCAAGAATATAAATAGTGATTTCTTTTCAAAAGTATACTTTGTGAGGGGTCAGGATGCAAGATTGTCATTGGTGGAAGGACTGAGAACAATATTATGGTTTTAGAAGGTTCTAGATGTAAAATCCAGAAGGAAGGGTGGAAGGACCTCGAAAAATATTATAATTGCTGAAGGTTCTAGATGTAAACTTCTAGAGAAATGGTGGAAGGATCTGAATGCAATTGTTACTTCGTGAAGGACCTAGATGTAAGACCACAGTTGCATATCTAACGGTCCGTATTCGTCGATGGAAGATCTAACGGTGGAAATTAAACCGATGACGTGGCCTGGCTATCTTGTAAGGAAACCCACGCGTTTTAGAAGAATAAAGATATATGTGAATGTTGAATCGTAGAGACATTGGTTCTATAGTTATGAACCTCTCAAAGATTTGTTCCTTAGAGCATATATGGTCTGTTGCTGCATGAGTAGTATGAAAGATAAGATTTCTTAAGAATTGTCAATTAGCCTAACAAATTGTAAACATTAAGAGTTTTTCAAAATATGTCTATTATGCAATAAATCAGTAATCATTTTTTTCTTTCATATTTGTTTGTAACAAAACATTTATCTATCATTGTACATAACGGGTAGGTGGAGTTGTACTGCTTTCAGGTTTGATTTTCGTTCCTGTTGCAGTGAGCTTTCTAGGTCCCAGATTAGCATTGACTCTAAGGAACAGATTACCATAATGCACCAGTGCCTAACAAGGCCCCAGATTAGCATAATGCACCAGTGCAGTACTGCAGTGATGTATGTGAGGATAGAGCGGCATGAAGTCCATAGAATGCAGTGTGTCGGTTATTGTCAGACTCTCAGTGGATGAAGATCTTGCGACTCTGCTCGTTGGAAGAGATACAGATATGTCCTGGTTTCTGTGTTCACTTAGCAAAACTCTACACTCCACATTCCAATCATCCACAACTCAATGTCCAAAGCGCAGATCTACTTGTAAATCCCAGCGCATATCATGGTGCCTCATCACATATATAAATAGATCCCCGGCCCCTTCAGCTGCAGCACACATCGACATCTCAAGCTCTCTTTAATTTCCCTCAATCAGAACTCTAAGACAAGAAACGAACCAGCAAGGGAGGACACCTGCAGCTAGCACAAGCCATGAAGAAGCCATTCACCCTCTTCCGATCCCTCTCCACGCGCATCATGCCGTCGCCGGCGGTGGCGCCATGGCCGCCGGCCCGGTCCGCATACGACCGCTGGCTCGCCGCCGAGCTCGACGAGCTCCGCGCCAACACGTGCACCAGCGCCGCCTGGCTCGGCCGCGCACTGGACCTCGCCGTCGCCGCGCAGAAGCGCCTCGTCGCGTCTGCTTCATCCTTGAACACAGCGAGCGGCGCCGGCGGTATGGACTCGAAGACCATCGACGAGTGCGTCGACGACACGGCGGAGCTGCTCGACGCGTGCGCCGGATTCCGTGACAGGCTGGACATGCTCAGGAGCTACGTGAACGCTACGCGCGTCGCGCTCCACTGGCTCGAGGAAGGCAACGGTGACGTGGCGGCGCGGCGCGCCGCCGCGGCGTTCGCGGAGTGCGAGGCCGTGGAGCGGCGGTGCGGCGCCGAGCTCGCCAAGTGCGGATCCAACCTCCGCAAGCTCGGCGAGAGGGCGCTGCTGAAGCATCCTTTTGGTGCCGGCGCCGGCACCGACGACGAGGCGCTTTCCGGTGCGCGCGCCGCCGCGCTGCTCGCCGTGGGCGCCATGGGCGCGGCGCTCGCGTTCCGGACGCGCCGATCCGTGTCCGTCGTCTCCGTCTCCGGCGGCAGCAAGGCCGCGGTGGCGCAGTGGGAGTGCACGCTGCAGGATGTGCAGAAGCGCGTCAGGGAGGAGTACGACCGGCGGAGGAAGGACGGCGTGCCCTGCATGGCCGAGCTGGACGCTGCGGCGACAGCCTTGCGGGCGGTGAAATGCTCTGTTGCTGGTGGAAGGCAATGCTCCAACTTGAAGACGGTCATTGCGGTGGCCAGAACACGATGCGACGAGCTGGAGCAGATGGTGACGATGTTCGAGGAGAAGGTGGGCGATTTGCACAAAGGATTGATTAGTGCTAGGATGGTGCTCTTGGACTGGGCCCAGAGGACAAGAGGGCCCGAGCTGCTTAGGCTTTGAGAGGTTCAATTAAGCCTATAATTAAGCAACGGCTTATTGAATTGGATGTACATAAGCATTTTTGTGGGGAATTTGATCCATCTTTTGGCTCCAAAGTAACTAGGATAATTTTCGGCTTATCCGAGCAGATTGATACTATAACGGACATCATCGCTTAAAACATCAAGTCAAATCACCTCAAGTTGAGCGTGGCAATTTATAAAGGTTTACTAATTTATTCAAGTATTTCGATCCATGAGCATCAGTCGGATCAAATCAAATCACCTCAAAAGCAACTGAGACCTAAGAACTTGGACGTAATCACCTCAAAAGCAACTGAGACCTAAGAACTTGGACGTTTATTCAACGGCCCAAATAAAATTCTTCAGCACTTGAAAAACTAACACTTTCAAAGTTATATATATACATTAATAAGTGGAACTTTTAGTCCTAGCTGATAGTTCCACCAAGTTATCTACTCGCAATTTTGTTTGAATATAATCACAAGCACCTAAAATATGCCATGTCTTCCTCAAATAAAGTTTCAACATGGTTGTAAGAAAGGTTCTCATTGAAAAGTACCTTTTAAAAATGAAGTTTGATAGTTTTTTTTTGTGGAAAAAGGTTATAAATTAACATGAGTCAATTTCCTTTCAGTACATAAATCTATACTCAAGTGGCAACTTAGGCAAATCAAATTTTCCCTCCATCATGCTCTCTACTACCAAGCCTATTATGCGCAGAGTTTATGCTCTCTCCTACGACGTACCAATCTTGATAATTGGCCTGCAATATTTTTTTTGATAATTGACCTGCAACCTTGTGTTGTATACGACAGCATAGAAAACAAGCGGATTATGCTGTATACTTTCGCAGGTGCTCGGGTCGAGAAGTGCGTATTGTTATCCATAGAAAACAAGCTCCACGTAGTGTAGCTGAGGTCTGTGCTAACTAGTGGCAAGGACCAGGGCGGCCCCGGGTATACCTTACCTACATTGGTGGCCCTATGTTTGTAAACTGGTTCTCTAGAGTCAACCTCAAGGACTGTAAAATTATTTGGTTTAATTCCTCGATAAAAGAGTTCTCTGTTTCCAAAGATATTTGTGACAAAGCTGAGTTTTTTAATGAAATGAAAAACATTTGCAAATGTTGGCTTATACATGGGTAATTGTCAATGAAGAGCACTAGAAATGACGAGAATGGAGAGATCAATCTTGATAATAATAAGGGGTTGGGCCTGCAACCATGTGTTGGGCTATACAGCACGGTCGAATTTGTTTTTTATAACACAAAATATACGAAATGCACATCAGTTTTGTAGGCTATTTCAGGGGAGTGTATTGACTACCTATAAGGAGTATAGAAGTTTTTCGGTCCACAATATTTGCAAGTAGTTTTGAAAAAATACTTGCAAGTAGTTTAAGGGTATTTTTGTAATTTTACTAATAATTAACAGATTTATATTTTTTCATAAAATATAATTTAGATATATGAACCACAACTTTATTGTAAGAATAATATTGAACACATTATTAACATCAAAGATTAATTACATTACTGATTTTCATTTATATTATCATGAAAATAAAAATTAATCATGACAAATCTATCACTTTGACGATAATACCCTTAACATGGTAAAATATTTGCAAGTAGTTGTGTATTTCCGATCTCAAATCTCCACCGTTGGATCAAACTACTTACAAGTATTTTTTCAAAACTACTTGCAAGTATCGTGGACCGAAAAATTCCTCAAGGAGTAAGGAGGCAAGGGCATCATCTGATCCGTAAGCTTAGCATTGGAGGTGATGCTATGGAGTTTTTCTGCAAGCCAAGAGATTCAGAGTTGTCCTGAATTGGCTCACTTGTATGACTGACTCTTACCACAATAAAAATGAACAAAATAAAATAGACTGTATGCTTTGCTGAGGGTCAGAAATATTTTTTTATTAATTTTCTTTTGTGAAATACCGTACACACATTTCTTATATACATACACAAGCTACATCACACATGAACATCTATGAGCACCTCCAAAAGGTTGGATTGTTCACAATAAATGTCTCGCTATCGACGGAGACATCATCTACCATTAAATGAATAGTTCTGCCACAAGAGTGTAATCGTCTAAGCTAACCTGAGTTTGCACATTTACACCTGTTGCTATTGCTAATTCAGAAGGTGCAAGGTGCAGCGCAGCAGTCTTCTATGCCGTAACAGAGTTGGGCACAACAGGCTGAGGCTGTGGTGGACTCCATTCCTCTGTTGCCCTCTTCAGGATGCCGGCGTTTGAGAGCAAAGCCCAGAGATGTGTCACGAATTCCCCACCATTCGCGAGCTGATCAATATGGGCAGCCGCATTGTCAGATGGTGCCACGTACAGTATCGTCTCTACCCAGAACTCCTCCATTACCTTCCACCCAAGCAAGTCATCTTCATTATTCAGACTCGAGAGTTGCTGTCCGAGTCTGACACCCTTCTCAAAGGTCGTGTATATGGAATACATTTCTGTTGGCACTTTCATCCCTCGGATACTTCTCCACTTGGCATCCATGGTGGACATCCTTTTCCGTCCCAGAAGATCCTGTGCTTCCTGCAAGACATTTTGGAAAGTGATCGTTGTTTGAAAGCTGGATTCTGGGAGGAGATCTGGAGCAAATGCCACCAAGTAGGCACAGTATCTTGATAACGTCGTGGCGACTTCGTAACTGCGGCTCCAGGGTGTCTCCGGCTCCAGGGACATGTCGCAGTAGCAGGTTGCTATGTGCCATATCAGGATAGTGTGCGTGTGAGATGCAACAGATGGAGTACAGGTCCATGTCAAATCGTCCCCAATCCTATCTCTGTTCCTCCGAAGAGCCCTTGTGCCGTTGGTTGGCCGACCGTTCATATCCTGCAATGCAAGAGCTACAGATAATCTCACACTATCTGGCACACTGACTTCTTCTTCCTGTATTGGATGGTGCTTAATGAAAGGAGCAACACGAGAAATTTGAGACAGCATGTTTTGTTTGAACCAGGCTATACATATCTTCTTGACAGAGCAGCGATCATAGTCTTCAATAACTGAGTACTGTCCCATCTTGTTCCGCCAATAGTACTCTCGTATCCTGTTAGCAGAACTTTGACTGTGTAGGTCAATGTTTGAAAGACTACTAGGAACCTGATTCGTAGCTGCAGTTTGATAGAACAGATGAGCATGCTTTATTGGGTACCAGTACGTCGGCAGTCCAGTATACATTTGTGGCATATAGATCAGGACATAGAGGAATCCTAGGGCTGCTGCCACGATAATGATAAATGCCAGGTCACCATAACCGTCCAAAATCAAACAGTTTTGGGGAGAACCCCATAAACCCATAAAACAAGACAAAATCATAAGCCCGTAAGCACAGAATGTAACAATCACGATTACAGCTACGCACTTTTGCATGACTAGTGTTCTTCTGTCAGCAGACAGACCATCATCCATGCCGGTATAATACGAGATGAAGAAACAATCATGAAGGAAAGCCAACTGCACCTCTACAATATCGAAGGCCCTGTTGTAGTACTGACCATGTAGCAGCTCTTTCAGGGCAAAATGACGCACCTTTGCATCTCCCTCTTCAGCGCAATCAAACTCAAAGTAGCGCCTTGCTAGTAGCCGACTTAAGCTGTAGGAAAGGAAAATATCATCCAGGTCCACAGAACAATTTATTGGCAGCCGGTCACACTCCAGCACATCTTTGATAGTAACTAATCGATAACCTTCCCTATTAGTACAAAACATGAAGGGATATTTGCAACCGTGTAGGATGTTTTCGTCAGAATCGCCATCAAAGAAGGGTGAGGGGGACAAGGACTCCAGCTTCATATGGATGGAGAATATTTGGACCTCATAGGCAAACCTATCACCTGGCACTCTGCCACCCGTAAACATAGGCAAATAGGCACATATCATCTGAAGACAAAGTAACCGATCCGTCCACATGAATGACCACTTGAGCCAGGCAATGCATCCCAGCGATGCAAACAAACGCCAGCCCGGGGATTGACTTTCGCTGAGGCGGTATCGGTTCATAAACATCCCACCTTTCAAAGAAGCAAACATAACCATAGCATAACTAATCATGTCGATGCCATATCTACTGCCCGATGAGTAAACCACACGCACAGCGTAATATACAAGAGGAATGGGGAGATAAGAGGCTGCCATTGCACCGTATTGGACGAACCAGTGCCTCGAGTAACGGCGCATAGCGCCAAGGATCCACTGGAGGTGACATAAGACATACCATGCCGCTAGTGTGGTCGTGACCTTGGTATCTGGATCTGGCGTGTTCAGCGCGTGAAGCATAAGCAAGGGAGTCGAGGCCAGAGCAACAGAGGCCACCGCCCCATTCTCTCTCAAAGATAACTGTCGTCCCATCTGCTCAAGCTAGTTTCCTTTGGGACCAAGGATAATGTGAGTTAGTGGTGGAGGAGATGCACCCATCTTCCTCGCAGGCAAGTTATTATATGTAAATTTTTGGACGGCAACTGCTACCTCGCGGCGAAGAAAGGACTAGGAACAGTACACTCAAGACAATTTAATGTTGACATGAAAAACTTGTTTGGGGCGGAAGTGACACCACGATTGGTGGAGCAGTCTTATCGTTGGGGGGATGAGTGCGACAGGGGGTGTGCTAGTTTGCGGCCGGCCACACCCCACGAACTTTGTGGCCTCAGCCAGACAACAAGACGACAATAAGTTCGTTGGACAAACATTGTATGACCGCTTCGCCGCTGCCCCTTCTGTTTCCCAGTTCTAACGTGCCCGTACATGCTTCATCCTGGCGCTCACTTTTTTCGCTTCATTTTCTTATGCGTAACATATAGGACAAAATTATAAATTAGCTATAAAGGTTGTTCTGATAAGTCTTACAATTTTATTCAAACTATTATGTCATATATTTCATCAAGATTTAGGAGACGTCATATTTTGTCCCAAGGTTTATAAATTCTCAGAAAAAACATAAAATAATTGCCCACCGCTACCATTATGAAAACTACTCTTATTCATGATTTTAAAATCTTATCTTATATATACTAATTGGAGGCTCCTTTTGGGGCCTCCACATTAATCGGAGGAAAATTCTATAAATTCTCACAAAAAAGCAAAACATCTGACTGTCAAAAAATAATGTTGGGCATAGGTAGCCATTGGATCCTACTGCCATTATAAACATAATAGTTAGAGTATATATGGAACGAGATAAAGGAAAAGACTGCATCGTAAAGGTTCATATCTCTAGACTCCTAATTAAGTTATCGCGAGTCAGCAAAAGGATCGAAGCATCGTCACCTGATATAATCCCATACGTATGTTTGACTGAACTAATCCCATATGTATTGCTCCAATCTATATCTCAACTCCTTCTCCATATATGTGTCTACGGCCAATTTTCTCATCTGGTTGGAGTAGCGGCGTAGGCGCTCCAATCAAATCGGTCACCGGCAACAAAAAGATGTTGCTAATATTATGTGGTCGTCCTTCAATCAGAAACTCAACGAAATCAAGATCTCTAGGTATGAGACTAGCAGGTGGATTGAAGATGATATGCCCCGGCTAAGAAAAAGACTGGCGAGTCAGCAAAAGGATCGCAGCATCGTCACCTGATATAATCCCATACGTATTTTTGACTGAACTAATCCCATATGTATTGCTCCAATCTATATCTCAACTCCTTCTTCATATATGTGTCTACGGCCAATTTTCTCATCTGGTTGGAGTAGCGGCGTAGGCGCTCCAATCAAATCGGTCACCGGCAACAAAAAGATGTTGCTAATATTATGTGGTCGTCCTTCAATCAGAAACTCAACGAAACCAAGATCTCTAGGTATGAGACTAGCAGGTGGATTGAAGATGATATGCCCCGGCTAAGAAAAAGACTGGCGAGTCAGCAAAAGGATCGCAGCATCGTCACCTGATATAATCCTATACGTATTTTTGACTGAACTAATCCCATATGTATTGCTCCAATCTATATCTCAACTCCTTCTCCATATATGTGTCTACGGCCAATTTTCTCATCTGGTTGGAGTAGCGGCGTAGGCGCTCCAATCAAATCGGTCACCGGCAACAAAAAGATGTTGCTAATATTATGTGGTCGTCCTTCAATCAGAAACTCAACGAAATCAAGATCTCTAGGTATGAGACTAGCAGGTGGATTGAAGATGATATGCCCCGGCTAAGAAAAAGACTGGTCGTCCAAGTTAAATTGAAGAAAAAGGCATGTAGGATGGCAGTGTAGTATAAGAGTCTATTGCTTTGTTTTCATCTTCGATTTGTGACATCTGTTTTAAGTAAAGGGATAAAGAATTTTCGAGCCCTAAATGTCACCTTAATTAGCCGGATCAGATTCAAATCGTGCGGCCACTGATCTGTTGTTCTGTTCAGGGTATCATAAGGCGAGGACAGAAAACAGACATAGGAATTAGGGACAGAAGGAGGAGGACTGGAAGAATTCGATCAGAGAATAAAGATGGCAGACCCTGGATACATGCCAAAGGTATGTAGGAAACCCCTTCGAATCATTACGAGTTGAGTAAATTAAACTGGTGCCCTCCAGGCTGCATACGAATAACTAAACAAGGAAATCACGATTGGTGAATCGTGTTTGCAGGACCTGATCTAGAGGTTGCTAAAAAACATTGCTTTAGAAATGTCGAAGTAGAATTGCCGCAAAATTCATTATTGTTGTGCAAGAAAACAAAACATGGAGTTGTGATGAAGAACTGCATAGACACAAGATAGATGCCTGGAGAATGGGTGATCAAGTAAGGTTAATATTTCAATTCCCCCTATTATTGTATATACGCCAAGACTTGCATGGACAAATATTTTTCTTTTTTGAGGCTGATTGTTTTTTCTTAATCGCAGCTAGACTAGACACGGTTTACACCAGCAAGTCAGGGATTCAGTTTTCATGGGTCCGAGATGCACCCCTGACTTCAGAAGAATGACAAACCATCACGAATGGCAAGCCTGTACACCATGTGGGTGGCAGACACAAGGCATGACAAGGACCTGTGCTAACTAAAGTTGTTGAGGATAATTCGTACTGCGTTGGATCTCGAATAAACAAGTAAGAAAATTTGCATCAAAAGAAATCAAAAGCCTTTGGTGGTAGGTGCTGTGAATTGGAGTCGATGAACTGACCAGTAAGGCAGCACTTTCTACCATAGTTATTGAGTATACAGGCTCTGTTAAAGATCGATCACGACGATTGAGTATAAAAGATCTGATCAGAGGAAAGGCAGAGCTGCAGTGATGTATAGAGGGGTGGTATCAGGATGTGGAGAACCAAAAAATGTGAACACATTGGACTATGTCATCGGGTATGATCCAGGAGATTCGGTGCTACGACAGACTTGGTCCCTTTCCTACTGCTCTCCGATAGGCACAGACCCAAGCAGGTAGGCAAGGAGTGCAACTAAATCATCTAACGTACGGCTACCATAGGGTGATCAATCCTGGCCTGCAGGGCCAGAGATGTATATTTATTAAAGATGTGATGCCTTGCTTCATAAGGAAGGGCATGGATTTCTGACAAAGAATGAAAAAATGTCTACATGCATGGAGAGTATAGTAGTCTACCAAGGTGGCACCATGCATGGCAAATGCTGGCATTCCTGCTGGTGAGCAGACCAGGTTCTGGTGTTTGGCAGGAGCTAAGGCTCTAGCCAGCATGACAGTGAGTATTCCTAATGGTCGTATAGTTTTTCCTATTTATAGGCGCGAATGCATTCATCAGATCCAATTCTTTTTCTTTGATTTGTGGGAGGCATCAGATACATACAATAATTTCTAATGGGGTGCCTAACATACAACACAAATATGTTCATGTTTTTAAGCTTTACTAACTCCATTGTCATATTTGTATCCAATTAGAGGTCATCTATATGTAGACAACGGGCAGTGAAACCTGAAGACTACTTCGTGGATTAAAAACGAACTGCATTGTCATGAAACACAGATTAACACTGTACTAAATACGAACATCAGACCATACAAAATCTGGATAGTTGAGAAGTACAGAGAGAATGCACTTAGAGATTCATAAAGCACAAACAATATTTATAGTTAGATATAGAGTGCAGAATGGCAATCTGCTAAAATTATTTGTAGATAAAAGAGAATGCATCGGTTTGTAAAGCATGATATATAATGTGTCATGGATAAGAAAAAGAGGCAAGAGGTTTCTATCAACTGTTCATTCCAGGTTAAAAAGTTTGAAAAGGTACTTAGCTATATATGGATGAAAGAAAATTTATATTTGGTTATGTCAATTTTACCTCCAGTTTTGTACAGTTTCATACTATCAATCTACCACATCTTCTAAAAAGTTATTTATCATTGGAAAAATATATATTTGTGATATTAAATCATTATTTAAATAAAAGTTATAGTTATAAACAAAGTTTGATATTTTCTCCTACGTATTGTATTTTCCTTTGAAATTGTAGCACTAATGCATCCTAAATGCTTAATAGCCGCATCCTCAATGCTTAGGCCATTCTCAGTGGCCCTTTTATTTCACATTTTTCAAGTATGACACATCAGCTTTATAATTTTGTTATGTGAAATGAAAGTATATCTCTCAGTGCACTCTTTCATTTCATAGTTTCATAGGCTCAATGAAACATAAAATTGTTGCATAGGTGTACCAATGAGAATTCGTGTTTTTTTACACATGAAAGGAAAAGTCTCGATGCATCTTTCATTCTCCTTTCATTGACTTCGAAAAAGTGTCACCATCCTTTCATTCTAATGAAAGACTTCTCTCCTCTTTCATATTAAATAGGATGCCATGTCATCTTATTTGCTGGTGTGTCACCTAATAAATATCAAATGAAAGGCCCGCTGAGAAAGGCCTTACTAGCCCGTGCGACTGCACGGGTTGATGGGCTAGTATTTATAATTGGAGGCTCCTTTTAAGGCCTCCATATAATCGGTGGAAAATTCTAGAAATTCTCACAAAAAAGCAAAACATCTAGCCATCGATTTGGATTTGACAATAAAAATAACCATTAGATCTTATTTACCTATAAATTACTCACATGTGCCACTATTGGAGAAAAGAATACTGACCCTATCTCTTCCTGCCTCCTATCCGTCTCTCACGACGACATACCTGAGAAAGCCCTAGCGCCGCCACTTACAGATGCCGATTCAGAGGTAGTAAAAATAAAGCACTGATGATCCCAGTCTTAGCCGGTGGCGGTGAACTCCAGCCAGGAGCTCTCTGCAGTTCGATCGCAAAGACGTAGAAAGCCTTCCCATAGAGAGAACATGGCGGGTGGTTTTCAGGAAAAGACCAATGACCCCAGTGTTTGGCTGTGGTTAACTCCTGCCAAAGACCGATGATTCCAGTGTTTGGCGGTGGTTAACTGCGGCCAGGGGCTCTGCAGCTCCATTAGCAAGCCGTAGAAGAACTGCCCACAAAGAACACGATGGGTGGTTCTTAGGACTTCTGCATGTGGAGGGTGCCTGTTCGCCTAAGCCATCGAGAAGCCAGCCGAGCATGACCTCCTGCAGACAATATAAACAGTTGGAGTAATCTAACTTGATTTTTGGATTGTACGATCTAGATAATTAATTTTTCTTTTGGTGACCCTACCTATTGTTATATGTTTATATTGGAGGTGGCCAAGAGTAGAATAGTTTAGCCTTGACATGCTATTGACACAATGGTTTTACAACAAATATCGTTTCCTTTGTAAGTATCACAATTCATATTGATGTGTATCCTGGATTCGAGTGTATTTTACAATTTAATTTTCCAAAACTTTACATGCACTACATTTGACAATTAGTTAATATAAATTTGTATGACAAAAAAATATTCTTTGCATGTTATGCAATTTTGCAGACACCAGCGAATACTAATATGCATGGTGCTTTATATAAGAAGCTAATATGCTTGAGTCTTCAAATATGCAGATACTAATGTTGATGATTGCTACTGCAAAAATTCATTCAGTATCTAATTGATGATATTAGCACACAATCATTCGAACAATTTTTCCTAATGGATCCATTTTGCCTATCTTATCTTATATTTACTAATTGGAGGCTCCTTTTGAGGCCTCCATATTAATCGGATAAAAATCATAGAAATTCTCACAAAAAAACAAAACACTAGACCATTAAATTGGATGCTCAATAAATAATAACCATTAGATCTGACATGGTCAAATTTACCCACCTCTACCATTATTAAAATATTACCAAAAATAGACTAACCTTTTGCTTTCAAGACAATAGTGTCTTACCCTTGCCTCCTATCAGCCGTGACCCATATATCTAAACTTTGGAAATAAAATTACATGCGAGTACAATACATGGCCCGTATCTCTACCGTCAAGGAAACTTGAACAGAAAAGAAAATAAACCAGATCAAGCGAGTCAACGTCTCCTCGCCTTTCCAAATCCTCAATATTCATGACCCACGATCTCCAATATGTGAGCTCCGGAAGCTGGCCCAAGGAGATGCATAGCCAAAGCTACTTTGGTCATAGCATCCACGCGGAAGATGGAACCCAAGAATAAATCGACCAGTGTGGAAAAATCAAGTTTTCTTTTCGTGCACTCGAGTGCAAGGTGCCCAGGCAATTTGCTAATGTCCTCCTCAATCCAGAAGGCAGAGCAATAGATCGATATCATATTCTTTTTTACGTACAAGATCGAGTTCAATTCGAAGTTAACTATTGCATCCGTTGGATTATGGCTTGCGAACAAAGTTTCAAGCTGCCGACATGGCGCATCAAGCTAGATCATGGTAAGCATCCTATTTGTGAAAGCTATGTCGGAAGCTCATAATTGCAAACTGACAGGACAACAGTGAAGCAGTTGATCAAGCATAATTTTTCCTCTCTGTTCCACTTTCCTAAGATTCATCCTTCCTCATATTTTCGTGTTTCTTTTTCTTTGAAACCGTTATTGCTCCTGATGGAATCTGTTACGAACAATCTGACATCATTGCTGCTGCAGCAGCACCGTATATATAGTGGAAGGATATACAAGTATCCTATCGTAATCAAGTCACGATATCCATATGTTTCGTTAAATTTTTCAGATTGAATACATCTTTTGTGACATCATGTATTCTTGATGCATCAGCACCAGCAACGGCAGTTGGAAAAACTCATCGGGCATGGCCAGCACTGTAATCCTGACGAAGACGTAGCCGTAGCTGTCCATCGCGGCACCAACTCTGCTGACTATGCTCGCAACTCATAGTATGCTGCTGATGACGGACATATGCGTGGTGCTGACTCCATGAAGCGTTTCCATTAGTGGTTGCCATATAACAGTCTGTTGTACTACGGCAGATCAAGAACTGCAGCCATAGGAAGAACATCCATGGCCTTGGGAAATAGAAGTCACAGCCTCACAGGAAGCAGAGTTTCTTGGCTGATATGAATATGCTGTTATTCTCAACAGAGATATATAGAAACTAGCTTCATATAAAAACAATGGGATTGAGCTCAATTAATGCATGCTGATGTCTTCGTTGACAGCAATCACCGGCAATTGGATCATAGTAAGAAAGAGTTATTCTTTAAACAGGTCAATACAGGTCGAATCATCAGGTATGTATTGAGGCCCTGTTATATTCATGCACTACGGGAGAACTGTAGTTTGCCGAGTGCTAGATGCACTCGGCAAACACACTAAAACACTCGGCAAAAGATTTACCGAGTGCCGCACTCGGCAAAGGACCAACGGCATAGCTCTTATCGGCAAATGGTCCTTTGCCGAGTGCTTTCACTCGGGCACTCGGCAAAGCCTTTACCGAGTGCCCCAACCGACACTCGGCAACATTTTCTGAAGAAAATAAAAAAAATAGCACTCGGACCCCACCACGCCGCCGGCGAGCGCTCTGCCGCCGCCACCATCCGCCCTGGGTCGTGCCGGAGAGAGGGAGAGAAAGATCCGCGCCCGCCCCATCGAGGCCGCACGCCGCCAGCCCCGGCGAGGACGAGTGCCGCCGGCCTCCGCGCATCGCCGGCCGTGCATCCATGCCCCGCGCATCGCCGGCCTCCGCGCGCGGCCCTGCGTCCGTGCCCCGCTCGCCGCCGGCCTCCGCGCCCTCCCGCCGCCGCTGCCTGCATCCCACCGCCGCGCGCGTCCGTGCTCGCCCGCCCGGGCCGCTCGGGGCCACCGCCGCTCGGGCCGCCGCCGCTCGGGCCGCCTGGGGCCACCGCCGCCGGGGTGCCGCGCCGCCGCTGCCGGGCCGCCTGGGTGCCGCCGCCGCTCGGGTGCCGCACAGCCGCCGCCGGGGTGCCGCGCCGCCGCTGCTGGGCCGCTCGGGGCCACCGCCGCCGGGGTGCCGCGCCGCCGCTGCTCGGGCCGCTCGGGCCGCTCGGGTGCCGCGCCGCCGCCGCTGGGGCCACCGCCGCTCGGGCCGCTCGGGACCACCGCCGCCGGGTTGCCGCGCCGCCGCCGCTCGGGCCGCTCGGGGCCACCGCCGCCGGGGTGCCGCGCCGCTGGAGCGAGTCGCCCCTGCTCGGAGAGATGCGGGAGAAAGAGATAAGGAAGAGAGAGAAGGGAGAAAGAGATAAGGGAGAGAGAGAAGGGAGAAAGAGATAAGGGAGAGAGGGGATCCGGTGAGGGGTTTAGTGGACCAATAGGAAGAGAGGGGTTGGAGTGAGAGGATCGGTGATGTGGCAGATTTGCCGAGTGTCGAGAGAAGGGGCACTCGGCAAAGAGCAGATTTGCCGAGTGTTTGATATTACACTCGGCAAAAAAAATTTGAAATAGTTTGAAAAAAAATTAAAAATAGCAAATAAATTCTAAAAATAATCAAATCTTGATATGACACTATTTATATGATCTATTGCCTATACAAAATGATATAAAGTGAAAATAAAATTTGTTCATTAGTTTGACTCCAAATTTTAATGATGCACTCTTAACTCTAAGGTTCTTATTATGTGACTCTCCACTTTATAAGCAATGTACGTGATAACTTTTGCGAAACATTCCCTATTTTTTATTGTAGATTCCACGTATCATAGAACCACATCATAACAAATCTCATGATATTCAGACTTTATTTGATATTTTTTAGAATTTTAAAATCATTCTAAGATAAGTAAGTGGTCATAATTTCTTAAACAACGTAAGTTAAATTTCTTTTCAATTCGTGGGTAAGGTCTCAGATTGAGCTATATAACATGAATATAATTTTTAAACTCAGTTTAAGTTATTATTTGAATCACTTGTAGTTCAAATTTGGCTTAATTCAAAAAATTGCTTGAATTGTAATTAATTAGTTAAATATAGCAAACAAATATAAAAAATTTCCAAAACTTCACATTAAGTATTACATGTTGTATGTATGAAGTAGAAAAAGTTTTGGGCTAGAATAAAGATAAAAAAATATTGTTTGCCGAGTGCAATAAAATACACTCGGCAAACACTAATCTTTGCCGAGTGTCTTTTATTTAGCACTCGGCAAACTTATGTTTGCCGAGTGTATTTTATTTGGCACTCGGCAAACTTGTGTTTGCCGAGTGTATTATTTTTGCCGAGGGTTTTTATTTTGACACTCGGCAAACACGTTGTTTGCCGAGTGCCCGCACAAAAACACTCGGCAAACACGTAGACACTCGGCAAACTACAGTTTTCCCGTAGTGATGGACATATGCACTTAACCACTATATGAAGTCAAAATAACATAACGGTAGAGCATAGGAGTCACTGTTGGACTTGGGCCAAGTACCTGCACTTAAATACTTGCAAAACTTGGTCTTCCATAGTTGTGTTTCCTACATAGACTGATGATGTTTGGTCTACACAATTACATATAACAAGAAATTCCGGACTTTTGATTCTTTGAGTTATGTTATATACTATAGACAATCGATGGTTCTAATGTACCAAGTGAGTCAATGGATAAAAGGCAATAAAACAGTAAACACCAGCTGCTCAAGTTTCCACTGAATATCCACGATTACATTTCTAAAGGCTATGGTACATATATATGTTATAGATAAAGAGGATAATTTCATATTGAAACTGAGCAGAATCTTAAGTGAACAGCCCATTTGTTCAGGATACTTCATTGAATATGCAGTTTATGTAAAATACTATCTCAATGCTTGATTTATATAGGGTGAGCACCATCGTTCTCTGTGTTGTATCACAAAAATTATATTTAATATGTGATTCAGAAAAAAAACAATTATGTAGTGTTAACTACTTAAGTTGTTGATCGTCAGTCAGCAAAGCTCTAAAGCTAGAGATTCTAACGAGTTTGTTTATTTAGACATTATAACAGTGTTTAATATGTCATATCATGTATGTAAAATTATGAATAATATATATATAACAAAATGAACAAGTACTTCACTGCTCCTGTAATGCTCTTCGTAACCAGAATTTTGAAGATGATTTGTGTAAAACATTTCTACTAAATAATGTGGAACAATGGTAGAGAAAAAATCATAACAGACCTATAAAACATGACAAGAGATAAGGCAGGAACATAGTATGTGTTAGATTGACCAAATATTTGAACATATACTATAGGAAACCAAATGTATAGCTTAATATGTTGTTTATATGGTTAATGATTTATGTGATGTCTAAATATATAGCCCTTCCATACTACATTATCACTACGAAGATCCGCTTGATATAGTTCTATAAACTCAATGGAGAAATCGTGTTTATATATTTCGAAGAAGACTATTGTGTTACATAGATTTATATTGTAGTATATACCTTCAAGCTCCGTGCAGGTGCACGGGTTGATGGACTAGTTACCGTAATTTCCATTATGAGCTTTATTGTCATGTACGCAAAGATATGAATACTCTGACTAATAGCATAGGAAGAAAGATCAATGATTCAGAAATACCTAAATTGTGTAACAGAGATGCGGCTACTAACTTGATATGCACCAACTAGTTGCACCTATGCACGAACCAGTTGCACCCAAAAGACTAAGTTGATGGGGAAATATATGTAATTCATTTATATGGTTCAACACTTTTCCTCATAAGCAGCTCTTATGGTCATATACGTAGAAATAAGAGCAGCGGAATATGCGGTTGCGAAGACTTGAACTCAAGACCTCCGGCTCGATACCATGTTAAGCTATTATACACCAACAGTTACACTTAAAAGGCTAAACTGATGGCGAGATGTGTACAATTCACTTATGGTTCAACAATATCGTGATCCTCGAAAACAAAAGATGTGGTGCCTAGCTGTAGTGCCGGCTTTGAGCTATGGAAGAGACATAGACAAAGATGTGCATCAA
Source organism: Chloris gayana (assembly GCA_031894775.1). Classification (NCBI taxonomy): domain Eukaryota; kingdom Viridiplantae; phylum Streptophyta; class Magnoliopsida; order Poales; family Poaceae; genus Chloris; species Chloris gayana. The sequence continues at coordinate 37,322 of JAUNZO010000177.1, forward strand.
TAGGGACCACTCAGTGTAGTGGGTGCGTGCGAGCATGGGTTACACGATCGATCCTGCCATGAACTTATGGATCAGCCGCTCGACAAAGATTATGCATTGTAATAATCTGCTAGTTGCTATATCACCTTCTCTCTTCCCCTCTTTCCTCTGTTTACTCTTGGCCCTCTATTTTCAATATTTCATGGCTAGATCACTTTTTTAAATGAAAAACTATTTTCTCCTCTCTTTCCTCTTTTTTTTCTCCTGATATCTCTACTTCCCCCTTTCCTCTATTTCCTCCTCTTTTCTCCTCTCTTTCTTTTTTTCTCCTTTTCTCTCTAGTACCCCTTTCCTCTATTTCTTCCTATCTTTCTCTATTTCCTCCCATCCAATTGGTCTAGCCATGCTCGATGATGAAAACAGGCTAAGTGAGAGGAGTGTGACAGCATGGACCACATTCTAGGATATTGGAAACATGTTAACATACGAGTCAATGACCTTAATGATAGTGTTGGATGACAGTTGGTTTGGCAACCCGCACCGAGAGCAAAAAATCTATCTTCAACTAAATCTTGAAAAATATCCTAATTTTCCGACAGATGATGACTTTGGTAAGCATCTATATATTGTAGGACAAGAGGTAGATTGGGGGACTAATATAGAATCTAGGGTGTCTTTCATTAGGAAGGTAGGTACAAAAATATGCAATACATACTGCAACTCGTACGACCTTGGGTAGACATAGTCGGATGCTTGGTATCTATCAGATCATCTTTGTGATGTGTATGACATATTATATTTGATTTTCTGGTGGATATCCAAGTATCCTGACCTAATTACCTCGAGGTTATATAATTTACGGTATGCATTGCACAATGTGCACCTGCCTTTCTTATGAAAGTGTTTTACATTATATGCAATCCTCCTCATCTACCTCCTGTACTCGTATGATTTTGATGCTATACCTATTATAATGCCATGCATATATCTAGTATATATTATTTGATTTTGTAATTTAATTATCAATATTTTTTCTATTTTCTGTTGCCATTACAAGGGACAGACCCACATAATTCGGAAGACAGCCCCTCGATCAAGTACACATAAGAGGGTGTTGTGGATCCGAACCATGAAAGCTCCTCATCAAGTGGGGAATGGGAAGAACCGAGAGGATCCTCATCCTCCCCCTCCTCGCGAATCTCGGGGTATTGATCAGGATCCCGATTACATGCCCGTAGAAGAGGTATCACATCAAATATGATTCTTTTTGTGAAATTTCTCAAATCTCCCTTATCAACAAATTACTGAACTTTAATGATTCTTTATATGCTAGGTTCCTCGGCGAAGTATCCGTCGTGCCTTGGCGGCATAAGTGGTAGTATCCATGGCTTGCCAAGACACACCTCATGAGGCATAAAAGAAAAACATAGCTGCCCATGAGTCCCAAAAAGCGCAAGCGCAAGGGTAAATGCTCTGCGAACAAGGCTGAGGGCACCTATGAAGTAACAACCCTGGACCCACCGACGAGAGAGCTCGTTGAACCAAAAGGTGTCCATGCAAAATGGCAGAACCCTTATGGTGTAGTGGTTAGTGAGAAATGCAAAATCACTCGATCCGATTGGAAGGTGGTGCCTCACAAGCACAAAGAGGAAATGTGGAATGCCGTTAGATCACACATCCTCTTCCCACCAGTGGACCTCGAGAAAGCCAAGAAGGCAACATTGACCGCAATGTCACATATCTTCCGAGAATGGAGGTTTAGGTTACAACTTTCATTATGTCAAACGTGGCATAACACCTTTTGAGGATTATGGACAAATAAGTCCACATGACTGGGAATTATTTGTTCAGCGAAGCCAACTGGACCTGCCAAGGACCTTAGTGCGAAGATGTTAGAGCTGAACAAGAAAAATAAGTACAAGCCATACTTGGGCCCCGGTGGATACAAGAAAAAGATTCCGGAATGGAGAGCGGTGGAAAAAAGCTCTGTGCTGAAGGGAAGCCTGATCCAATGGAGGGCCTCAAGCCACGTGCAAAAAATACAAGTTATATGTTGCAGTGTGTTTTTCTCGTAGCTTGAATTCAACATTTCAAAAGAAGAAATACAACAGACCCGATTGGAAGGTTAGGTACCTCAATCCGAGCTTGATCAATTAAAGTGCGATCAACCCGCAGATAAATGAAAAAGACAGGATATATAAGGACAAGACTCCACAAGAGTTAGAATAACTGAAGGCCACCATGAAGACAAGAGCAAGGTCTCGAGCTGTAGGTTAGATTTACAAGGGCTTCGGGGAATGGCAGGACAGACACGTCATTTACGCACCTTACCACTTCGAGTAAGTTTGAACACCGTCTTTCGCTCCTCTGTTGTAAAGCTAGATGGCATACTAACTACTACGATCTTTGTTGTTGTGGTCATTGGATTTGTTTCCTGATCATGCCAAAACTTGGGTATCAATTTTAGTGTTGGATAGCCTTGACTACGGCTATAGGTGCTACGAAGATACCGTGAGCATCATAAATTGGTAAGTACAGAAGTACAACTAAATAACGATAATTTCATGTAATAATACGTTTTTCTCAATGTTGTAGTGCTTATATGAACTACGTAAAGTTAAAGAACGTGGCGCATTACAATATTCAGAAACAAATATACTTTCGTCATAAATTTTCGGTAAGATATACGTCACATCCAATTGTTAGTATCCTCCTATCGTTGAAATTGGAAATGATGTTATTTATTTTGTCTATCTTACGAGTGCATTAAACAAGCAGTAGGTAGTATCAACTGTGGATACTACACATGTGCGTATTCAAGCTCGCTGCAACCTACTTGAGTGCCATCACCCACGAGACCGCTGAAGAGGTACGCCAAGATTGTTTGTGTTTAATTTGCATTATTTTTGTTTTTTTAGTTATCATATACCGACTTTCATGAATTTATTGACACAGAAAACAAAAAGGCTAGAATAGGCAAGGATATCGGATAAAAAGATACTTGATGAAATCTCCAAGAAAGGATTCACGACGATGCGAAAACATTTGAGTACAAATGACTTGTACTACAATGTCGCTAGGCTGTGTCGTTTCTTGCTTATGGAGGTCATCGGTCCTCGTGGTTGTGTTTTTAATAGAAAAGTGACGTGACAAAGGAGCATTGGGCCCTCTTCGAGTGGTGCGGTTCAAAACGCCCACATGAGCCTGATGTAGTTGAAGATTTCTGCAGTGTACACTTAGTTTGAAAAACATGTGACTATTATGTCCACTTTGTGATAACTTTGATGGATTTGTGAATATTTTTGCGATGGATTTGCAAATGTTAATGTGATATAAGACGTTTTTGACTTTCGGAGATTATTTTTCACCACTCGTCTTATTCAAAAATTTTGCAAATATACGAATAAATAAGTCATTTACAAAATTTTGTGCATATACAAATAAACAAATCATAATGAAATTAATAATATTACACAAATTTTTTGAATAAGACGAACGGTAAAATGCGAAGTCCGAAAGTCAAAAACGTCTTATAATTTAAAACAGAGGAGTAATTGTGAAATGTTAATCGATGATCCTAATATGTAAATGTTAATCGATGATCCTAATATGTAATTTATTATTGGTAAATGTGTATTTATTTTGTATATGTGTATTATCCAACCGTGCCTATAGCACTCTACTATAGCCACGGTTAGTATTGTCGACCGTGCCTATAACACTTCACTATAGCCACGGTTAGCATTGTATTATCCAACCGTGCCTATAGCACTCCACTACAGCCACGGTTAGGGCTGACCGCGGCTTGTCCTTTTTTCCAAGGGTACGAGAAGATTATCCGTAACCTCGAAACATAGTCACGGTTGGGAATGATAGCTGTTGTAGAGCCCTCCCCCTCCCCAAACCGTGACTATAGCAAGTTATTGTTATAGTGCATGCTACTTGTTGGAATCTACAATAAGAACTCAACGTAATCAAAAGAGAACGCATACAGGAGAGAGAGAAGCCAATGAACATAGAGAATTGTGCTGCTAAAACTGGCAGCGTTTTATACTCTACTCTTTGACTTAGACAATAAAAGAAATGAGCTCGTGGCCTTGAACAGGCTCGAATACTTCCACGTGTCTCTTCTTCTTCCTCGCAAGCTCCCTCAACAGATGTGCGAGACGCGGGCGTGCGAGGCAGGCGAGATGCAGGCAATGTGCAGGCGGTGGAGGCAGGCGCGGCGCACGCGTGCGGGCGTGGGTTCGGTTGCGGCCTCGGTTGCAGGTTTGGTCATGGGTGCGCGAGCCGAAACTGGTGGATCCAGTTGAGGCACGCAATGCCCTTCTGGTGGGGGCCTCCTTGGCATGGGGATGCGAGGGGCACCTCTTCCGGCGCCTCGGAGATGGGCGGCGTGCTCCTCTGGCTGGTGGATGCGCGATGGAGGAGCAGGTGACGTGTTGTTCCTGAACGTGGACTTAGGGCAGGTACAATGGTGCCGTCTAATAGCCTGTCTCATGCATGCCACCTAATCTTCGAGACAACCTGTACAATGAGTAGTCTTTTTAGTTGTCTCATAGGTATCCACGTCACCCTTAATTTGTGGGGAGATCAAATAGATATTGTGGCCTTCTATAACTGCTAACTTCATAGTTTTCACGTGATATTGGCTTTTTAACAACATATACCGGATAAAATAAAATAAAAAGTTTATGAAAAATGAATACAAGAGGAAGCGTATCTTATGTCTAATTTATATTGGATAGAAGTAATTGAACAAAATGAGAAATTACATAAAAATATTCCTCTAACACAAATGAACTAGTTACTACGTTGCCGGATATGCTCGACTAAATCCTTCTTCAGCTGGGCATGCATTGGTCGTGCACGAATCTTGGAATTTCTTTGTAATACTGTAGAAAAGTCTATTTGATCCCCTGTTCTTGCTTCTGGTGGCGAGCATAGGTTAAACCTGGAGTCCTATTTAAATCAAATGAAGTGACGCCTGGTAGTCGTTCATCTTCAATAATCATATTATGAAGAATAATGCATGCTTTCATGACATGTCCAATAGATACCCTCTTCCACATCCGTGCTTGGACGATTAACAATGTTAAAACGAGACTGCAATACCCCAAATGTGCGCTCGATATCTTTTCTTGCTCCTTCTTGCATCCTTGCAAACTTTTTATCCTTATCGATCCGAGGAGCTGGAATTGTCTTAACAAAAGCAGCCCATTCTGGATATATACCATCAGCAAGATAGTAACCAGTATTGTATTCTTTTCCATTAACTGTAAAATGCACATCAGGCGCTTCACCCTTCAATGTTTGTATAAACAATGTTGACTGATTCAATACGTTGATGTCATTGTTAGCTCCAGCAACACCAAAGTAGGCATGCCATATCCGAAGATCATGTGAAGCTACAGCCTCAAGAATCATCGTTGGTCCCTTTTGATCGCCACGGGTGAATTGTCCTCTCCATGCAGTGGGACAATTTTTCCACTGCCAGTGCATACAATCGATGCTCCCTAGCATGCCAGGAAAGCCACGAGACTCGTTAATCTGCAATATACGCTCAATTTCCTCAACCGTAGGAGGACGCAAATACTCTGCCCCGAACATTTGAATCACCCCTTGGGCAAACTTTTCCAGGCACTCCAATGTCGTGCTCTTGCCAATCGATAGGTTCTCGTCGAGTGCATCTGCAGGGGTGCCATATGCTAACATATGAATTGCAGCCGTACACTTGATCAATGGTGAGAGTCCTTTTCTATTAGTTGCATCTATCCTTTGAGTGAAATATGGAGACCACTGACCTAGAGCAGTCACGATCCGTAGGAACAGTGACCTTCCCATCCGAAATCTTGTGCGAAACATCTTATCTGTGTACACAGGGGCATCACAAAAGTATTGGGACACTAGCTTTTCATGTGCCTGCTCACGATCCCTGGGGTATGTATTCCCTGCCACCACTTTGACGTCGGCTTGATTGAGCTGTTTCTTCTGCTTCGATTTGTGCCCTCAGCTTTTCCTCAATTGTTGAGGCAATAGAGTCAAAGGCCGCTTGCTCAGCAATGAAACTGTCAAAATCTTCCTCTAGGTCTAAAGACTAATGACTCATTATCTTCGAATTCATCCGATGATCCATAGGACCCTGATTCTTGCGACATACTGAGTTGTAGGTACAAGATTCTTGCTCTAGCTCGCAGCCGCCACAAATATATATAGGTATGTTTGGTTCACGTAATCAACTCGGATGCTTAAACACGATGAAACGTAAAGGATTCCTTTTCGTATTTGGTAAGCACGTGAAAGCATAGGACACCACGACGGAATAAAGAATGATAAATACAAGCACTTTTCAAACAGGAAGCTGAGATAGTTCACGGAAGCACTCACGGTAAATAAAATATGACAATGACATAGTTCTCGGGGCACATAAATAAATTAACTAGGAAGTCCTAAAAAAGCTGACTAGGAAACTGGAAAAGCAACCTGTAGCTTCAATAAACTAGAGACTAAAATAAGAATGCAAAACAATCTCTTCTCGAGTCTTGACGAGTAATGGCACCTTGATCAGCCATGTAGAAGAACCTGAAAAGAAGTGGCAATGCACATTAATATGTCAGTAGCAAGTAAAATATTTTGCAGTCAGCACCATTTATTGGCAAGGATAACATACCTGCAAGCATTAAGCAAGATTGCCAAAAATCTTCTGTCGCAGACTCTTTGTTGCAATAACATGCTCAGCTTTCATCTCATCATCCAACTGACTTGTATCCATTGAGATCAGGGATTTATACATTTCAATCATTTTTGATTCCTTATCGTGCATTTTCCCCTCTTTCTCAAGTAATTTAGCCTCCTTCTTCTCCTTTGCGGCAAGATGGGCCGGTCGTGCTGATTCCTTCCTGTCGGCAGCAATTTGCTGGTGTTTCTCCAGCACCTCAATGCGATCTTCCTTAGCTTTAACTAGCCCTTCTCTCAACCTGTTAATCTCCTCCATAGTTGTTGAAGTAGCCTTCCCCTTTCCTTTGTTTGCACGCTCCTCCTTGGCTTTCTTACACCCTCCTGGACGAGGGAGATCGGTGAACTCATCGAGAGAGGACGTCGAGTCCACGAGGCTCATGCATCTCAGAATACTTTCGCTTGTTAGATCCATTGAGGTCCTCATTATATGTATGCCACTTTGGCTGATCTCTAAGAATCTTCCAGCAAGCTATGAATTTGAACGGACCCTCTTCAAAGTCTTCCTCATAAAATTTCATGGCTTTGTCCATTACTTGTTCATCGAGACTCTCCACTAGCACGCAGTCGTTCTGCTTTCAACCATGAGCTTTGAAAAGCATTGACAATTCTATTTACTTTATGCCACTTGTTCCTTCAACTGCTTAAATTCCCTCTTGCGATCATCCGCAGTTGTGCTATTGAACATATTAGTAACTGCACCCCAATACTGATCATTTCTCTTCCAGTTTGCATCAATTGGATCGTTTGAGTTTTTCAACCATGCACCGACCTGCATTGTAAATATCGATGGTTACAGACTGCAAAAACAATAAGAACATGATGAATAAGTACCAAATAGTTAACAGATTTTTACCAGTCTTATGGTCTCATCTAGTGTCCATATCATCCTCCTCCCAGGCCTACTCGCCTCCACCATCCTTTTTCAGAATGAGGATTTACTGCCTCTATTACCTTGGCCACTATCGGTATCATCAATAATAGGAGTAGCAAGTGGATCAGGGGATGAATGTGTAACGTTTGGCTGGAACCTATCTGCCTCACTTTCTGTGACCTTTGGTTCCTCGGAAGGACCATATGAAGCGAGTGCCACTATAGTAGGGAAAATTTCCGAACATAGGAGCCATACTACGAATTTCTTCGAAACGGGGTAGTTTGATGATTGTTGCAAGTAATTGAGGAAACCTCCAGGTGGGTGAGAATTCATTTCACTGTAGAAAATATTATGTTATTATGGAAGCAGAAAAACTTGTGGATTTGAATGATCCGGACAACTTACATACAAAAATAACTTGTGAAGTTGAACATTGTTGTTACACGGGAGAAAAAGGTCAGACCATAAATCATAGTATATACTATGAATTAACCTAAACAGGCAGTCCTAGTTAACCAAACTAAAATCTCTCTAAGAGTGCTTGCAAATGATCGATATCACAGGCCATTCATAGACAACTAATCCATGTAATTTCGCGAATCAATACTCAATACCATGTACGTGTTAATAACAGTGAATAATATAAGTACTTGCTAATTTTGATACAGTAATCATACCTGTTCTCTTGGCTTGGAGCGCACATGCCATTCGGATCTCTACTATGGACCACGGAAGAAGAAAGTTGAGGCACAAAAGCAGATGGTGTCCGCAACCATGTCCGCCCGGGCGTAGCTTGCATCGTTGGTGCCTCCGTACGTGCAGGTGTGGAAAAGGGCACGGGATTCACCATGGACCTTGCAGGTTGGCGAGATGGGGATGGCCCCCGAGGATTGGAGCGTCGGTGGCGAGCACCTTGTTTTGACCAGCGGGGACGGGCGCCATCGGTTGTGCGTTGGAGAGGATCGCCGTGGTTGCGGTCGGGGAGAGGAGTCGCAGGTTGGGGACAGAGAAGAAGATTGATTTTGGAGGTGGAGGCGGCGGATCTACACGAAAAGCTTATATGTTCGGCGAAAACATGACGGAGCTTGGCGCCATGAGAAACAATTCGCGCGCAAAAAAGAGAGGAGAAATTGATGTTCGCGCCAACAGATCCATGGAGAATGAAATAAATCCGTATTCCAGGCAACGAGAGACGTACAACGGCGCTTGTGCCGTCTCATCAACCGGAAATTTCGTGAATCAGCTCATTGCCACGGGAAACAACGGCTTCTCTCTCTCTCCTCCTCTCTCTCTCTTCCACCTCATCAAAAAATCTATGTGGCACTTGCATGAGACGAGCTATTAGACCGCCTACGTGTAGCGTTGTACATGCCCTTATAATATCTCGTATATATTATCTTCTAGGTCAAAATATGTGTTGGACATGTTGCAAAATGCAGCTAAAATTCTGTGATTTTTTTTTGTAAAAATTTTGTCCAAATCTGTCCAAATTTACCAAAAATTAAAATTTATAGTAATATATTTGAAGATGTTACATTTTTTTCTTTCAAAAACAGTAAAAAAAAACTTCCATATATACGTTCATGTCAAAAGTGATGGTAAAATCACAAAAGGGCAAATTAGTCCTTTCCCTCACCACTTAACACACCGTCAAATGGCAGGTAACAAACTTATGGTACAATCTCTGCTCAATTAAAAAAAGTGATGGTTAAAAAACACAAACCACAGATTTAGGGATAAAATCACAGTGGCGCAACAAAGAGATGGTAAATATGCAATTGCCTCTAATATTATATAATAGAAAAATAATAATGCACATGTAGAACAATAACAAAACACAAGTAGAATAATGAAAGTAACCTGATAGAATGATAATAATACATAGAGAGAACAACAGAGATTGCATGTTTATATATATACATACATATACATATGTAGGTAATTTCTTCAAACTTGTGAAAGCCAAAGTCGAAAAAGCACTCCACACCTGCTTTCAGAAATGAACTAATAAAAAGCTGCTTTTGGCTTTGGTTTTATTAACAATGCAACCTTTGATTAAGCTACTGACTTTTGAAAAGCCGAAGCTAGAAAAAACTCAACCAAACACACCCTCAATCCGATCGGAGGAACAACAACAGAGACGATCGGGACCACATCTGATCCACCATCAGTAGAGGCCGGCGCATCTAGTCCATGTGCCCCCGTGCGGGCAATTGCTGTTGGTGGAGATGTTGTAGATGGTGTAGAGGATCCGGAGGCAGGGGAGACCACCGGCGAGAGCGCACCAGCAACCGGTACAGGACCTGACGGCACCGGATCCCACCGAATTTGCAGCGGATCCGAGATCGCAGGTTGTAGGGGATTAACATTATTGTGTTTAGCGCCACGATCATCTGCATTTGCTTGATCCCGCTGTTCCTGTGGCCCAGCAGTAGCAGCTGTTGAAGCAGCGGGTGAAGACGAAAAATCATCAGATCGATCCATCGACTCATGCATAGAGCTACCCTGCAACTCAGACAACTCAACAGCAGCATCAACAACATTAGCCAAATTAGGAGGAACAACTTCATCAACCCCTACCGGATTGCGCAAAGTAGGGCGAAAGAGAAGAAGTTCTGATTTGAGTTAAGCGCTAGCATTTGGATGAAGAAAAGCAAACGGAAAAACTATCTCATCGTACACTGCATCTCATGATATATAGACATGTCCTGACATTATATCTAGACATTTGTACCCCTTATGTTGACTACTATATCCTAGGAACGTGCACTGTTTAGAACGGAAAGAGAGTTTGTGAGTAGAAGAGCTCGCCATGATCTAGATGTGTTTAGGAGAAGGGGTTTTGATTACCATGTACAGATTAAGGTTTAATGTGACCTCAAAGGGCTCACGGTTGCATGTTTATATAGGAGCTCAAAGGCTCGACTTATGTCACAAGATTACAACAACCTTAAGAGATAAACTCTCAACTAGATTACAACAGAAGAACAACCGTAGTTATCTATAAAAGCTATATGTTACACGGTATAGAATCCTAACTATTTCAACAGGACGATGCTTGTTAATTTATAGAAACAATATCATTGTACAGATAGAACAATGATAGTACAATGACAATGCAATTGTACACAAGTAAAACAGTAACGTTACAATTTTGAAACATGTTTCAAATATTAAAATATGTGGGTGTTGATGGAATTATTGGGCCAAAGCCCATTAATAATTTCTATAATTCCTAGAAAATCTCAAAGGCCTATATAGGGATGGTGGGAGTGCAATCTTTAGTACCACATTGCTAGTGGAGGTGGAGGGAGACTAACTTATAAACTTGGATGCTCTCTTGCCTTCCTTGCAAGTGTGAGAAAGAGAGAAGGAAGACCACACGCGCGCTCGTTCGCCTCGAGCAGGTCTCGGAACCAGCGCCTTCAGCGATCCTGCACCGGGAGAAGGCAAATAAGGTTTTTGGGAAGCGCTCTGCGCGACTGCTCGATCGCTTCCACCAACGGCGCGTCTTCTCCGCCGCGTGAGCTAAGCACGTCGCTGTCTTCGCCGTGACGCTGCTCGAACGTTGTCGTCAACTCATCCACGCTTCCACCAACGGCGCGTCTTCTCCGCCGCGTGAGCTAAGCACGTCGCTGTCTTCGCCGTGACGCTGCTGAACGTTGTCGTCAACTCATCCACCCCGTCACTGGAAAAGTACGTACTTTTTACTTCCATTATGTCTTCCATATACTAGCCTTCGCGTTCTATCTCTGCATGATAGTTATGGGTAGTATGGTAGATGTTTTCATCTACTTATGCTTATTAGACATGTCTAAATCTTGCGTAGACCAATCTAATTTATTTAGCAATCTGTTTATCGTATTCATGATTTATTTCTGAATTAAATTAAAACTGAAAGTGCTTATATTTCCAACAGGTGTACCGGTGGAGCCTGGCTCAAGAGCGAAGCCAGATTCCTGATGTAGTAATAAAACGATTATTACTGCTCAAATATGTACAGCCAGTAGTGTGATCACCATGGACCGATGTTATTGTCTGGTCCACCATCACGACAACATGTACTCGACAAAGAGACGGTAAAAATACAATTGCCCCTAATATTATATAGTAGAAAAATAATAGTGGACATGTAGAACAATAACAAAACACAAGTAGAATAATGAAAGTAACCTGATAGAATGATAATAATACATAGAGAGAACAACAGCACGACACAAGTAGGACGATGCTTGTTAATTCATACTTCCTCCGTTCATTATTACATGTCGTTTTAGAGTTGGGTACGAGAATTAAGGAGAAGTAATAAAGGTGAGTGCACTAAAAACGAGGAGAGAGAGATAGAGATATAGTGGAAAGAGGGAATATTGCATTGGAAAGAGGGAAATGTGTGTTGGGAGACAAGAATGACATGTAATTGGAGAAAAGTGAGAAATGCTGGAATGACATGTAAATATGAACAGAGGGAGTACAAACAATATCATTGTACAGATAGAACAATAAAATAGTACAATGACAATGCAATTGTACACAAGTAAAACAGTAACGTTAAAATTTTGAGACATGTTTCAAATACTAAAATATGTGGGTGTACCGGTCGAGCCTGGCTCACGAGCGAAGCCCGATTCCTGATGTAGTAGTAATAAAACGATTATTACTGCTCAAATATGTACAGCCAGTAGTGTGATCACCATGGACCGATGTTATATATTGTCTGGTCCACCATCACGACAACAAGCACTCGGCAGAAGCACTTTATCACTCGGGGAGCCGAGTCGGTAGGACACCGTACCCACGCATGGCTGCAAACGGCGACCGGGTGCACAGTTCCGGCAGATGGCAATTTACGCTGCTGGCAGTCGGTCTCGCTTCAGAAGTTCAGACCCGACTAATCAGCAACTGGGTCAAGTCAACCGCTGGCGCTTCTGCATACTGCATTTACCTCGGCAAAATGAGTTCTGATTTCTCAATCGCAGTCTATAGGTTTCATACTTACGCCGTGTCCTGGGTACGTTCTGACATGTTATTAACATATTATCATTCGCCAGTCCTCGATCTTGCTTACGTTATGGAGCTGCGAGCGCGAGATGAAGTATACAATGACGTCCACGACGAGTGTGATAATGAACTAGTCCGGACTCCGGTGGAGGTGACCACGGCCGCATGCCTGCGGCCGCTCCGTCTCGGACAAGAACCAGCAAGAGCTGCCGCTGGCATCCGCCTGGAAGCGTGAACAGCGAAACATGTTTACAATCGGCCACCGTATGGAGCCAGATGATGCCGAATGCGCCTTGTGCTCCCAGTTACCACAGCACACTCACCATCTATTGCACTGTCCAGTCGCCAAACAGGCATGCATGGCATGGGAGGTATTTTTTTCCTGGGTCGGCCTTTTCGGACAAGGAATTGGGCCTTGCAGACGCCTCGCACCAAATGCGAGTAGAAGTGCCACAAACACGGACAATCAGGGTCTGGACTCAACTTTCTTGCTCACCTCCTGGCAGCTTCTACAAGAGAGGAATAGAAGCCTTTTTTTAAATAGGAGTTCCACGGTACATATTACCAATGGTAACTAGAGGTAGTAACAGTATGATATTTTACTATTATAGAATTGTACTTTTTATATTACCATAGATAATAAATTATTGATTGTATGACTAGTAATTACTAGTGTAATTATTGATTTATTACCAAATTGACCTCGGTGGACGTAGCACGACGACAACAACTCGAGAAACACATGCATGAGGAGGAGAGGACGAGAGAATGGCCAAGGTCTCGACGTGCACGCAACTATAAATACAGGGTCTCTGGGCATAGAGCTAGGCATGAGCAAGCCTTCAGCTCTCGGAAGCAAAGGGAAATTGCAGGTTTAGCAGCTCAGAAGCAGGGCATGACGAACCTCGACTTCTTCCCCCTCCTGTTGCTGGGTGTTGTCGCCTGCTTTATGCCGGCGGCGAGCGGCGCGGGCGGCAAGTGGGAGTTCCTGCAGAACGTTGGCGTGTCGGCCATGCACATGCAGCTCCTGCACAACGACCGTGTGATCCTCTTCGACCGCACCAACTTCGGCAAGTCCAACCTGAGCTTCCCCGCGGGGACGCCGTGCCGCGTCAACCCGCAGGACCAGACGCAACCCGGCGGCGACTGCACCGCGCACGCCGCCGAGTACGACGTCCTCAACAACACGTTCCGGCCCCTCGTGAACATCGTCACCGACACCTTCTGCTCCTCCGGCTACGTGGCGGCCGACGGCACCCTCGTGCAGACCGGCGGCGACCGCGAGGGGATCCGCAAGGTCCGGCTCATGCCGGCCTGCAACGACGCGAGCTGCGACTGGTCCGAGCGGCTCGGCGACCCGGACGTGCTCGCCGCGGACCGGTGGTACGCCACCGACCAGAAGCTCCCCGACGGCGGCGCGGTCATCGTCGGCGGCCGCGGGCAGGCCAGCTACGAGTTCCACCCCAAGCCCCACCCCCTGGGCTCCGGCACCTTCGCGCTCCCGTTCCTGCGGGACACCGCCTCGCAGTACCCGTTCGTGCACCTCAACGACGACGGCAACCTCTTCGTCATGGCCGGTAACCGCGCCGTCCTGCTGGACTACCGGACGGGCCAGGTGGTCCGCACGTACCCGCCTCTCGGGAACGGCGACGACGAGGCCCGGACCAACCCGGAGGCCGGCTCGTCCGTGCTGCTCCCGCTGGGGCCCGGCCCGACCGAGGCCGAGGTCCTGGTGTGCGGCGGCGCGCGGCGTAACGCCACCGCCAACGCGGCCCGCGGCGTGTTCGTCCCGGCGCTGGCCACGTGCGGGCGGATCAAGATCACCGACCCCGCGCCGGCGTGGACCATCGAGACGATGCCGTCACCGCGGGTGATGGGGGACATGGTCCTGCTGCCCAACGGGGAGGTGGCCATCCTCAACGGCGCGAGCGACGGGTCGGCGGGGTGGGAGAGCGCGCGGACGCCGGCGGCCGGGCCGGTGGTTTACCGGCCCGGGAACGCGCCCGGGGCCCGGTTCGAGGCGCAGGACCCGGCCGGCGCCGCGCGGGCCCGGATGTACCACTCCTCGGCGCTGCTCCTGCGCGACGGCCGCGTGCTCGTCGGCGGGAGCAACCCGCACGACCCCTACGTGTTCGCCAGCGTCGCGTTCCCCACCGACGTCCATTAGATTCGTCTCGTAAATTAGTCCAGGCGCTGTAATTTATTTTATAATTAACCTTTATTTAGTCTTTAAAAAATAAGATTCTTTTCGATGTGATAACTATAAAATTTAGACCCGAGAAAACGAACACACCCTTGATCGATCGAGTTGTTAGCTCGTGCGTCGGGTTGTGAGTCGGTTTAATTAGTCCGAATCGAGCGCAGGCTAGCTGCGAGCGTCGTGGTCAGAGTCAGAGCCAGAGCCATTTCAGTGTGGGTGGACACTAGACAGAGCGCTGCGTTCTGTTGTCCGAGGCATATAAAGCCTCCATGTAGTGCTTGCTTTTTTTTACCACATCGAAATTCAAAAAGAAAAAAGACCGCCATCATTGTCCGGGCGTTTGCTGTCAGTATTGTATACAGTATCCAGGATACTCTCTCTCTCTATACAGTATCCAGGAATAGGCACAAGGATGAGGATGAATGTTACTGTCTCCATCCAAAATGTAAGCATTTATTGATGTTTGAATGTTTGTCTTATTCAAAAAACGGTAAGATCACATATATATATCTCTCTCTCTTAAATGAAGAAGGTAAAGGAGTCTCTATCTTACATATTTAAGATCGTTGTGTAGATCAAGTAAAGGGTACAAGTACAAAATTGTATAGTAAAGAATAAAATGAAAATAAAGATAAGGATATAAAAGAATCTTCACAAAAACCAATGAGCAATGGGAAACTGTTAATCACATGCTAAATGAGTTAGGTCCTGTTTGGATCCACCTCCTAAACATTAGTTGACTAAAGTTTAGCTACTTTTTCTCCAAACATGACCTCCTAAACTTTAGCCAAGTCACCTTCTAAACTTTAGACCACTAGTCATCTCAAACTTGCTAAACTCTCCTAAACTTTGGATAAAGGCAAATAAAGTCAAAAGTACCCCTCATCACATGTTAGGGATAGAAAAAGTAAAGGTGGAGAAACATTTATTGAGGGTTAGATATGTCCACTTTTTGTTTAGTCATGAACTTTAGTCATGGATCCAAACATGCATCTCCTAAACTTTAGTTGACTAAACTTTAGGTGACTAAACTTTAGTTGGCTAAACTTTAGCCAACTAGAGGATCCAAACACCCCCTTAGTCCTACCAGAAGAAAAGGATGAATGGAGACACATGAAGCAAACTGTCAAATACTCAACATCACATGTTTACAAACAACTCATGGGACATATGCATGGTTATGGAGATCTTTGTGTCAACTAAAACACAAGGTCTTCTTCTGGTTACTTCTACAAAACAGATTGAACACAAGAGGCCTATTACGTCGTAAAAACATGGAGCTAGACTTTTATCCATGTGATCTATGTATTCTGTAAAAGGAGGAGACCCTTAGACACTTGTTCATCAAATGCAATTTTGTGCAAGCTTGCTGGCAAACCATTGGAATCTTGGCGCCCAGATGGCTCACAGCACAACAGGCAGTCAAATGGTTCAAGACAAAGTTAAAGGTTCCATTCTTTATGGACATCATAATATTAATGTGTTGGGGTATTTGGAAGGAAAGGAATAACTGGATTTTGAATCAGATTGACCCAACAGTTGAGAATTGCAAAAGGAAATTCAAAAAGGAAATGGCAATGATGTCCATAGAGCCAAGAAGAAAAATGTGCACAAGATAGAAGAACAGATACAACAAAA
Organism: Chloris gayana; assembly: GCA_031894775.1. NCBI lineage: Eukaryota > Viridiplantae > Streptophyta > Magnoliopsida > Poales > Poaceae > Chloris > Chloris gayana. Next base: position 53,746 of record JAUNZO010000177.1, read on the forward strand.
CCTATAGAACTTTTAGTCTTCTTATATGTATTTTTTTAGTCTTTTTTATCTCATGTACAAAAACCTTTTTTAATTAAGCAATAAATTACTGCAGGAGCGCAAGCTCCTCCAGATTCTTCAAAAAAAATATAGGTTATGCATCTCTCTTGAAATATGTAGGCAGGAGAAGAGTATAATAGAGGATGACATCAACCTGGAACTAATTGTTGCATTGTACTATCACTTAATGGACTCATGCAAAATTTCATTGCATTCCTCCTTTCCTTTTTGAATATGCAGCATCATCTCTCTTGAAATATGTAGATGGAGAACAATATAATATACGATGACATCTCTTGAAATATGTAGGCTGGAGAAGAGTATAATATACAATGGCATCAACATGGAACTGATTGTTGCATTGTACTATCACTTAATGGACTCATGCAAAATTTGATCACATTGCACGTTTCCATTTGAATATGCAACATCATGGGCACAACAATGGTGACTGTTGGCCTCTACATTTTCCTCTGGGCTAAGTCAAAGGAGCTTCCTGAAAAGTCAGTAGGGGAAACCCCAACAGTTTTTTTTTAATTTTCTTTTATTCCAGTCTGGTTATACGCTCCCAAAAGGAGTTGAATCTAGTTCTGCTAGATGCTACTCAGATGCTCTAACTACTAGGCTAGAGGCCCTTTCACATATCACAAGGTATATAGTTATTGAAAATTGTAGTAGCAGGGTACATAGGTATTGTAGATGCAATTTGCATCTCAAAGATCTTTATTTACAACCTCCCACAAGTTTTCTTTGGTCTCTACTTGGAAGGTACATCACACAAATAATTTTATTTAAATTTTCTATTTATTGCAGGAAAGGAAAGTTATTTGCTATTCAGTATAGTTTTTCAAGCTTTGGCCTTTGAGCATGTAGTGTTCAAAACATTCTAGGATAGACACCACCAACAAATTGGAGTTTGCAAACTATCATCCTCTTGCAGAAGAATTAGGGAGAAGTCTCTACCAAAAATAGGACTACTCTGAAGATGAACAAAAATCTCTTTACCACAAAAAACACTTTCTAGAATGGGCGATCTCAGAGGAACCCTCCAAATCGTTGACTTCTTCATGGTAGCCTGGAAAACCCTTCATTATTGACTCCGTCTTGCCACCAGATCATGAAATGAATCGAAGGATCTATCCGGTGTCACCGTGACCACTTCTTCCTAGTGCTACGCGTTCAAGAGTAGTCTAGCCGCAGTCTTGAATAAAGCTCTGTAGGGGCATTTGCCCCTCTAGTTTCTTTTCTTTGTTTTTTTTTAAAAAACATTACCATGCAAAGATATGCTACCAACCCGGCCAGCCTAGCACACATCAACAATACCATGCAAAGATATGTTACCGTTACTGTACCTCGTCGTTGTTCTTGTGTGGCCATGTTGTGGTGGCCCATCTCCTAACATGGAGACAGAGAGAGAGAGAATAGAGAGAGAGAGAGAGAGAGATTAAATATGATCTCAGGCAAAGTCCTGATGGAGACGACGGTGAGTTTTAAAGGAACTTCTTGAGGACTGATCCATTTTCTCTCCCAAGTCCTTCAGCTTGATCGTGGATCCTTTCGCGGACCTTGGTCGATATTAACTCAAACCCCTTTGGCAGCTATCTTCTTCACATGGAGGAGCTGCAGAAAAGACGGGACAAAATCGTTTGATGATGATTGACAACTATGATGGTTGTCTAAGGAATGCCAACCATGGAGAAATCAACCAGGGAGATATATTCAAGAAAGAAGAACTGGTGTGTGATGGAGATCAGCAAATGCAAAGAGTAGATGTTAGGTCATTGCGGTCTGCGACGAACAGTTGAATACCCAAATAGGGGATGTATCAAACTGTAAACCTGGTGACGTAAACTGAATCATTTGGCCACAGCCTGAAATTCTAAAAAAAAAACTATCTTCTACAAAGACCATAAGTCCAACATCCTCGTCGACATGTCCCTTCTCTCCTAACATATGAGAGAGAGAGAAAGGGAGAGAGAGAGAGAGAGCAAACGCTACGAAGGCCGTCTTTTTCTTTTTGAATTGCAATGTGGTAAATAAAAGGATGCACTACATGGAGGCTTTATATGCCCGGGCGACGAACTCCTCCATGCCTCGGGCAACAGAAGGAAGCGCGTTCTACACGCACACAGAACTGACGCCTCTGACGACGACCACGCAGCTAGCTGGCCTGCGCTCGACTCGGACAAATTAAACTGAGCTAACAACTCGATTGACCCAGCAATCCCAAGGATGTCCGGGTGAGAACATATATTTCCGGGTCAAATTTATTCCCAACAAAAAAACACAACGAAATAAAAACCCGGCTGGCGGCCAGCCCCTAGACTATTAGTCGCTGATGTGGACCCAGATCCCTTGGCTTGGAATGCGTCCATTCACGACGAACAGCATGTAGTATCCCGGCGGCGCCAACTCCGGCCCGGCGGGCATCTGCACGGACGCTAGCATGACGCCAAGCGGCAGCGGCACGGGCACCGGCAGGAACCCTTCCGGGATGCTGACCTGGGTCTGGAGGAAGAGCAGTCTCTGCCCCTGCGCGAACGTGTGGGTCGTGTAGGCCGGCGCCACCATGGAGACTGAAACCTGTGCCGGGTCCAGCTCCCGGGCCGCGAAGAAGAGCGCGAGGCTAGACCCGTACTTGACTCTCACCGGTTCACCGGTGGGCGAGGGAACGCGATCCGGGGCCGGCGCGCGTCGTTGGCGCCGTCGAGGTAGTCCGGCGAGAAGGCCTCGAGGGTGAGGTCGGTGGGGAAGGCGACGCCGTCGAACACGTAAGGGGCGTGCGGGTTGCTGCCGCCGACGAGAACGCGGCCGTCCCGGAGGAGCAGCGCCGCGGAGTGGTACATCCGTGGCCGCGCGGTGCCGGCCGGGTCCTGCGCCTCGAACCGGGCCCCGGCCGCGTTCCCGGGCCGGTAAACCACCGGCCCGGCCGCCGGCGTCCGCGCGCTCTCCCACCCCGCGCACCCGTCGCTCGCGCCGTTGAGGATGGCCACCTCCCCGTTGGGCAGCAGGACCATGTCCCCCATCACCCGCGGCGACGGCATCGTCTCGATGGCCCAGGCCGCGGCGGGGTCGGTGATCTTGATCCGCCCGCACGTGGCCAGCGCCGGGACGAACACGCCCCGGGCCGCGTTGGACGAGGCATTGCGCTGCGCGCCGCCGCACACCAGGACCTCGGCCTCGGTCGGGTCGGGCCCAAGCGGGAGCAGCACGGACGAGCCGGTCTCCGGGTAGGTCCGGCCCTCGTCGTCGCCGTTCCCGAGAGGCGGGTACGTGCGGACCACCTGGCCCGTCCGGTAGTCCAGCAGGACGGCACGGTTACCGGCCATGACGAAGAGGTTGCCGTCGACGTTGAGGTGCACGAACGGGTACAGCAAGGGGGTGTCTCCCAGCCCCAGGGACGTGAGCGGGAAGGTTCCAGAGCCCATGGGGTTGGGCTTGGGGTAGAACTCGTAGTTGGGCTGCCCGGCGCCGCCGACGATGATCGCGCCGCCGTCGGGGAGCTTCTGGTTGGTGGCGTACCAGCGGTTTGCGGCGAGCACGTCCGGGTCGCCGAGCCGCTCGGACCAGTCGCAGCTCGCGTCATCCGTGCCGTTGCAGGCCGGCATGAGCCGGACCTTGCGGTAGCCGTCGAGGTTGCCGCCGGTCTGGACGAGGGTGCCGTCGGCCGCCACGTGGCCCGACGAGCATAAGGTGTCGGTGACGATGTTGACGAGGGGTCGGAACGTGTTGTTCCGGACGTTGTACTCGGCGGCGTGCGCGGTGCAGTCGCCGTCGGGGAGCGTCTGGTCCCGCGGGTTGACGCGGCAGGGCGTCCCCGCGGGGAAGCTCAGGTTGGACTTGCCCATGTTGGTGCGGTCGAAGAGGATCACACGGTCGTTGTGAAGGAGCTGCATGTGCATCCCGGACACGCCAACGTTCTGCAGGAACTCCCACTTACCGCCCGCGCCGCTCGCCGCCCGCACGCACCCGGCGACAACAACCAGCAGCAGGATGCGGAGCTTCTTCGTCATGCCCTGCTTCTGAGCTTCTCTACAGCTGCAATGGCAGTGGAGTTGCGTGCTTCTCAGCCGAGGGCTTGCTGATGCTTAGCGGTCTGCCCAGAGACCCTGTATTTATAGCCGGCTTGTGATCTCCACGGGCCGACCGGGACAGCACCAGCTCTCGCCCTTAGCTTGTTGACAGGGACGGGACACGTTCGTTGCAATGATGCAAGTCCTGTGATCTCGTGGGTACGTTGGTCTTATTCTATTTCTATCCGCCTTCGGTACATTTGGCTTCGCGCGTCTCATGCCATTGGCAGTACGTAGCCCAACATGGAGCTACGTCCCGTGGCAGAATCTTCCGGCGGAGAATGATGCGTGTAAGCAACCCAATGCAAATCCAGAACCTCTCGTACTGAACTTTTATTCGGCCACTCGGTAAACAACATCTTGGTCGAGACGTGCGACAAACATCTGCTTTCCAGAGTGTCGCTTGCTTAGGCGCTGGGGTCGTGGGGCGCATCCTTGACGATTTGGACAAGCGGAACTGGCTGGGCCGAGTGACGATTTGGTGGGCTCCTGGCTGCTGGGCTGAGCGCCCTAGTAGGCTGCCTGGGTGAGATCAGGCCGAGCGGGACAAGGAAGAAGTTAGGCCACAGAAGGAAATCAGCACAGGGTAAGAATCATTTCCTTTATTTTCAAATAAATTCATGTGTGCTTTCGAAAATAAAGTAAAAACTAGATTTGAAATAAACTATCTATAAACTATTTCGGGATTTTTTTGAAATACGTAATTATTTATTTGAACAGTCAATTAAGTCAGTGCTAATAAATATTTAAAAGATAAAGTAAATCTTAATCATTTAAGCCAAAATATTTTGTACAGCATAAAAGAAAATTTTAAATCATGCCCTTTAAAAATAAAACCATTTCTTTTGAATTAAAGTCATAACTAAAAATATTCGAAATTAATTAAATTTGATATTACGTTTTGAAAAAGCTCACATCCGAAAATAGAAAATTTGAGATGTTACAAACAGTCGGCTCCCACTTCTTTATGTTGCGTTGTTGCCCATGTCCTAAAATTGCCACATGTGGTCCTTTCCAAACAACCAGCCCTGCGCGCTTTCCATTCCGATGGGGGTCTGCAGTAGCTGGAAATCAAGGTCTAAATTCTAGCTGTTATAGCGGATGCTACAATATTATGTGAGATGATGGACAGTGTTCGTGCATTATTAGCAGTCCTATTCACATACTATTCTTTGTCTTGTAGTAAATACTGTGGTGGTCAATTTGGTTCGTTGCTAGCTAATGCATTAGTAGTAGCTAATGCAGAGGATCCTAATCCAACTGGACGTGCCTCCGCTCCACGGATCCAATCCCGTGCTGCCACGTGGCCGCGCTACCCCGAAGCTCGGGATAGTGCGCTGCATACAGGAAATCCGAGCTCCGAGCTGGGAGAGAGACGGAGCGAGGGCCTTTGTCCCACGAATTCATGTCCAAGGCAAATTGCTAAACCTCGGCCCGGCCCATGTTCAGAACCCTCTTAGGCTTTGTGGATAATCGGCTTGCTGGGCCAACTCAGAGAAAGGACTCAGCCCAGATCATCTCACGCATCCGCATCCTGGCGCCGCCCGCCGCCGGCCACGGCCAGCACAGGCACAGCACCGCGCCGCCGCCGCGGGATGGGCAGAAGGCAGTGAGACGTCGGCCGGAAAGACGCAAGCTGTAGCGATGCGTGGCATCCTTTTCATGGACGCGCATGACCTCCGTGATATCGGCTCAGGCGGTTACACAGGTCGCAACAGAAAAGCGATGGGTACTGCATGACTCCCCCATCTTTTCTCTCTTTCTGATCGATCCAAGCAAAGAGTGCACGCGACGCCAGAGACAAGTCAAGACTCCTGAGGATCGTCCAGGCTCAAATCGATACGTCTCCCTTGACACACGACCATCACGTGCTGTGCCGGGGCAGCTGTCGAAGATCGGTCGAGCAGTCGGAGCGCGGCGGGCAGGAAACACTAGTCATCGATGGATGTAGAGACGGGCGTGAGTGCGGCGGAGAGGGCGCCGGCGAAGGGCGCAGCACCGCCGTCGTCCGAGAAGGAACGAGACGTGGAAGGCGCCGGCGGCGATGGTGCTGGTGCAGCTCTTCAACACGGGGATGGTGCTGCTGTCGAAGGTGGCCATCAGCGGCGGCATGTTCGTCTTCGCGCTCCTCGCCTACCGCAGCCTCTTCGGCGCCGTCGTGATCCTCCCCTTGGCGCTCCTCCTAGAGAGGTGAGTGCCCTGCTGCGCGCCTGAATGCCACCAGCTATACTTCGTCAGAAAAATAACCTCCAAGAAACATGAGCTTTTCGTCCAATTCAGTGTCATCAGATATTTATTGTGGAATTAATTCCTTGTGTTCGTAACTGTCTGAAACCGACGATCTTTTCTTGGTACATTGCGCAGGGGAAGTGGAGAGACATGGACTGGTCCGCTGCCGGATGGATCTTCCTCAATGCATTCATTGGGTAAAAATGTTTTGGACATATATACTAGTTGAAAGCAAATTTTAGTGGTCTCCCTTTAATTTCTTTTTAGTTTTTCATTGCGAGCATATTCCATATAGTTCTTTATTTCAATATGTCTTGTACAATTATACGTCACTTCGATTCAGTACCTTTTCATGTGTTCAATCAAAAACTATGGAGTATTTAGCATCCTTCTTTTGTGACGCATCGTTACTACTCACGTAGTCACGTTCATTGCTGATGAGCTCCATCAAAATAATATCATGCAGATATGCTGTACCGATGAGCCTGTATTATTATGGCCTGCGGGACACGACTGCGTCATATGCAGTCATCTTTCTAAACATAATCCCTCCGATGACCTTCATACTCTCCCTCATCTTCAGGTATAGAGCTTCTCTAACTAATTTTGCAGCCGGCATACTAAAACGAAGTACAGACCACACCAATTTCAGTATTTCATTATGGTCTTGTACTGTCTATTTGAGATTTTGAATCCTTGCAATATATTCAATCCTTGATGGAGATGTATAATGCATGGTTACGATACAATCAAATGGAAAATTTGACCTGTGAAAACATATCATATATATGCATAGAATGGAGGTACTGCGAATTGGTAGCATAGCCGGGTTGCTGAAGATTGCCGGGGTTCTAGTCTCTGTGGGAGGCACAATGCTCATCAGCCTCTACAAGGGGAAGACGCTGCATCTATGGAGGCCTATTTTCCACTACGACCGCGATGAAGACAGCATCAAAGTTGGCAGCCATCAGCTACGGGGGATGATCTTATTGCTGTGCAGCAGCTTTGCATTTGCTTGCTGGTACCTAATTCAGGTATTGTTTGGTCCAATCTGTGTGACCAAATTTAATTTTTTTATTTGCACTAACAAAATTGTAGCTCAAAATATATATGGTGTTTCTAATCATTTTCATAGTCTAAGGTTCTCAAAGTGTATCCGTACAAATATTGGTCGTCCATGGCAACATGCTTGGTTGGAGGATTTCAGACAGCACTTGCTGGAGTAATATTTAGGAGAGACAAGAGCGCTTGGACGGTAGGATGGGATATAAACCTCGTGACTATCATATACTCGGTAAGTTCACATGTTTTTGCTTTGTCGCTTCTCTTTGGTGGTTCACTACATATTAAAGTTATTGATAAACTAGGCATCAGAAGCAATTACAAAAATGCAATGCACTCAATTAGTCCTTTTTTTAAAAATTATATAATCTTGGTTGCAGGGGGCGCTGGCGACAGCAGGAAAATATAGTCTGAACTCATGGGCTGTGGCTAAAAAAGGTCCAGCATATCCTGCAATGTTCAGCCCATTATCAGTAGTCTTCACTGTTGTGTTAGGTTCCATCTTCATCGGGGATGACATTACTATAGGAAGGTCAGCTCTCTCTCTCTCTCTCTCTCTCTCAAATGAAGAAGGTAAACAAGTCTCTACCTCACGTATTGAACTGATCGCTATGTGATCAAATAAAGGGTACAAGTACAAAATTATATAGTAAAGAAAAAAAAGAAAAATAAATATAGGGACATAAAAGAGTCTTCACAAAAACAGATCAGCCCACTAGAATAGGTTAGGAATCTCTTAAAATAAGGGGGCAGGAGAAGAGTAAAATACGCGATGACATCAACATGGAACTGATTGTTGCATTGCACTATCACTTATTGGACTCATGTAAAACTTGATCACATTCCTCCTTTCCTTTTGAATATGCAGCATCATCGGCACGACAATGGTAATTGCTGGGCTCTACGTATTCCTCTGGGCTAAGTCAAAGGAGCTTCCTGAAAAGTAAACGTGTTATATCACAGGGTACATAGTTATTGAAAATTGTAGTAACAGGGTACATAGCAGGTACTGAAGAATGTTGAACCAGATGCAATTTGTATCTCAAATATCTTTATATATGGCCTCCCACAATGTTTTCTTTGGTCTCGACGAAACATCATACAAACTAGAATGTACATCATAAGCTAAGAATCAGCAACTTGTAATTATGCAATCATTGTTGGATGTTTTCTGTTGGCTGTAGTCTTGTAAATGCTTGAGCAAAGAAAAAAATTCAGACCTTTACAGTCTCTAGGAATTTAGTCCATAGTTTCTACTTTCTAGGGGGCAAACTCTGGATGAGATTATCCCAGGATGTTGTTTTGTTCGAACTCTGTAATTTCCCATGCAAGCTAGAATAATACCTATGATTGGATTGGATTGCCCCGGCTGTTAAATTTAAGCATACAAGAAGGTTTTCTTCACCAATCATATTCTGAAGAAACTAAAAAGGTTTTGTAGTCCCCATTAAAGTTACATTTTCCTATAATTCGATAAATTCGAATTACATATTATGAAGTTATCTAGGAGCATGTTAATTTGAGATCTAAGGTGATTACATCAAGTTATTCTATTAAATATTCAAGCTTGTAGAAACGCACGGGCTCATTGCTAGTCTATTACTCCTTAATAAGTCGGTTGAAAACGTCCATGCCAGGTTTTGGCGTACGTCCACAGAAAAAATTCTGCCATACGTCCAATTTTACAGACATGTTTTGTGTTACATTTTAAAATTTGGTAGTTGCAATAAGTTAGATATAACAAAATAATATTTTTGTACTGTAATTACTGCGAAGGTGTGGTAATGCCATTTGTAATTAATGGTTGCAATAGTTGTCCATGTCGTAACAGATCTATAGTGTTGCCATCGGCACTATAGTGTCTTGCAAAAGTTTCAATGTTGTGCCATCCAAAAATAGAATTATTGCTATATAGGAGTCTTGAATATTGCAACTAGAACCGAGATTGTTGTAAACGAGTTCATGTAATCAAAACACAAACTTGATTTATTGGGACAAATCTTGTATACAACAAAAACATTGCGGCTAACTAGGTTGTATTGCAACACTATTTCATCATTCATATTTTTGAGGAATATTTTGTTATTGCTATGTATATAAAAGGTAGTGATAATAGAAAATAAACAACAATATACACGCAAGTTATGTTGCTAATTTTGAAACTGAATACCAGTATTTTTTTCTCTCATCAACGATATATATATATATCCTCCTAGGATCACCAAGACACAGACTCTCACTCGTCCAAGTGCTGGTAGTTACCTCCAAACCCAAGCACACACACACGTTTTTACTTTTGGGGACAATAACCTTTTTTTTTTACGACAATGGAACACACACGTAGTTGTGTCGATATACTTTTAGGGAAGACATTGGAACTGAAGCCTACTAAATATGCATGCAAAGGAAAGAGAAAATATTACAATCGGATAGTTGAGTCTGGAGACAGTTTATACAACCAGGTAGCAGGGAAGTTCGATCTGACATAGTTTTTTTTACAACGGGCTGAATCCTATAGCCCGTGAAACGTCTTGATGTTGCTGCTAGAGGAGGCTTCTTCTCACTTTCCGTCACTGCCACCATGCCTACTCTTATTGTGAAGATGATCTCCATTCAAGGTTGGAACTATCAGCGTTGTCAACCTTGCAGACGTGGCATGCACACAATGGAAGAAGTTGATATGCTCGCCACTAGACTGTTCTGACAAAAAAATATCATCCTACGACACCGTTCAAGCCTTGGACTCTCAAATGGATTCGTGAGGTTTGTGGTTGGACACTCACAGAAGTACTGCCTCAAGACCCAAGAAGACGTGCTACACCAACATTAAGGGTGCGTTCGTTTCCCCCTCTAAAAGGACACTTTAGAGCCCAGTGCCCCGAGCAGGCCTCTAAAATTTAATGCATTTTAGTGCATAAAAGGGCTTTAGACCCCTCTAAATGGTAGATAGGGGAGAGGCTCTAACCATCTAAATTCCTACCTCTAGAAGAAACGAACGCACCCTAACAAGGGCTATTATACACAAGGAGGCCAAGGGTGAAACCAATCCCACCCTTGTTATGAAGGAGGTAACAATAGAAACTCAAATTAGTTTGAAAGTAATCCCACCTTGACAGACTTGTTCATAGGCGAGATAAACATAATGAAGCCTTTTTCTAAAAGGCTAGCTGTTCATGACAAGATTTTAGAAGGCATTAATACTAACCTAGAAGGTCTTTCGTCCACTTTCGAAAACCAATTGGGTATCAATAAAAAGATGGAATCTAAGATAGCTCAATTGGTAGTTGGTTTCCCTTCTGCCAGAACTTTGAGAAATTTAAGGCAACCTGAAACCATGCTAAAATGTGTCAATATAGTGATTACGATGGGAGTAAGAACCTCTTCCAATCCATTGTAGACCAACCATGTTGAGGAGGACAGGGAAGGACCTGAATCCTCTAGTACCAATGCCATAGACCTCACCACTGGAAGTTGGCGCAAAGCGCAAGCATCTGTGTCTTCCTCTTCAGGATCGAATGTAGCATCATCAAACTGAACATGATGAAGATCAGTCCGCTCATCGGACTTCAAATTTGTGAGCACTTGCCAAAGGTAAATTAGTTGTTATCTCATATTGTATTTACCAAAAAACAAATTTTAAGTTTTTCTTTTGCACTTACTTTCTTGCAAGTTTCAACATGAAGAAAATACCATTTGGACGTAGGAATTTACTTCCTACCTTTTTCACGAAATGTAAAAACTGAATTTGAGATAAAGTTACATGGGGAAAAGATTCGAGCAAGCTCTCGGAGGAATACCTGGTCGTGCCCCCTACTATTCTACTTCATAACAGTTGTATGACACCCCAAATCATCCCAAATTTTGAAATCAAATTAAACAAAATAAAAATCTCCACGAAAATGAAAATTCCAGAAAATGCTCAATAATTTTTATAATACTAGAAAACTGAATAAAAGAGATCTTGCTCAATGATATGGTTGCACTTTAAATTATTTCTTGGTATTTCTCGTTATTTCTTCTCTATGAGTTTAATAGAAAATTTTGAATTGGGTTTGAATTTGGAATCCCTAAATTCCCAATACTCAGAAAAATAGTCAAAGCCTTCCTTGGGCCTAGGCCCCTCATCTTTCTTCCCCAACCGGCCCGGCCTGCTTCCCTCCTGTCATTCCCCAACTACGGGCCGCAGCCCACTAAATATGGCCCGACCCAACAGGCGTGGCCCACACCTCCTCCACCGGTCCGCACCCCCTCTCGGTCCAACACGCCCGGCCTGCTCCGTTTCCTGGCCCAGCGCCGCCGCGCGCCACCACCCGCCGTCCGCACGGACCGCACCGCACTGCCTCGGCGCACGTGTCCCGGCTTTGCCCGCTCGACGATGCGTGGAGATGCTCCACGATGGACCCCCGCCCGAGGCTGTTGTGCACGCACAGTCCACGGCATGAAGGGCGAGCGCCTCACCTCCCGGTGAGCGCACCACCCCGACCGGGCACACCACCTCGCCCCGGCCCATAAAACCGACGCGTCACGACCTCCTCCACGCATGTACACTAGCCCCGCCTCCTCTCTCCGACCAAGCAGCCTCAATCGCCATTTTCCCCTATCACTTGCGTGGTCCCGGCCATGGCCGCGCCACCACCAAATCCCCGCCCGTCCTAGCCGATCTGCCCTGGATCCGCCCCAAGATAGCTGCGCGAGACCCTTGGGCACCGATTCTCCCATCCCCTGGCTGCTCCCCTACCCTTCTTTGCCGCGGATGCGAGCTTCGGAGCCCGTCAACGAGCACCCGAGCCCCTCTATTTCACGTGAACACTTTCCTATTTTACAATTTAGCCCCTACCCTTTCCGCGAATAAACCCACCGTCTAGAGCCTATACCCTGCCCTTCTCCTGCTTAATTCCTAACATTATTCCTAAAATTCATGATTTTTCTACACGATCATGATTTTTCTATACAAAATAATTCCTAAAAATCCATGAATAGGTAATCTTATAGAATAGTCCCCGATCTTTCTTTCTATTCTCGTTTAGGTCCTAGAGTTTTACAGAAATAGCTCATACTTTTAGATAATTATCTTTTAGGTCTCTAAAAATTTACACTTAAATCCTTACACAACTTTCTATAATTACAAATAGGTCCCCGTGATCTTGTTGTTTTTACATATAAGCTCCTAGAACTTCTAAATAGCATATCTTTTCACTCATAACTCCATTTCGGGCTATTCTTGCGCTCATGCTACCATCCCGATGCGTAGAACCTAATGCCACCCATCATGAACCATCTCCAACCTGATTGCCTGATTATCCCCCCCCCTACCATTATCTCCACCGTTCGAATCCCGTTTCCGACGATTCCATCACCATTGACACCCTAAGACCCAGTGTATCCAAACCAAGCCTCTTACACTAAGACCTTATCCTCTAAACCATGAGTGCCATGAATCCTTCCACCAAGTGTACACCAAATCTCCAAATCTTGTATTCAGTCTTATTTAAATGTATCTAATTCTTATCGGGTTTTAGTTGGATTTTTTCGACTCTTGTTTATTTTATTTCTTTTACGCTAGTACTACGTACCGTAGCAAATGAAGGATCATGAGGAGTCTAGTTAGAGACGATGGCCCAAATCTCGGGAATGACTCCGACATCGAGCACACAAAGATGAGAATATCGACTTTTACGGAATAAAGCAATACTAGGCAAGTTCTAACTTCCTTGACCATATTTATCCTACATGCTTAATCTAGAACCTACTTATGGCTTACTCTATACTGCATACTCTCTTGAGTGACTTTGTTATTAGTACTTGCATTATTATTACCCAATTTGTTAAATGGTAACTCCGTTATAAATACCATAACCCCTCTTGCTTGAATACCCGAATACATCGCAACCCAAGATAATCTGACATTAGATGCCTAATGTTCGTGAAATGCCACTTCACATAGCGCGCATAGGATAGGAACCCTACAATGATGCTCGTCTCCACACTTCTATCAATTAAATTTACTTTATGAGATTAGATGTGTATGTGAGGATTTGGTGATATGAGTTGATGGATAGGAACTAGACACAGTGATTGATAGGAAATGTGGGACGGTGAGAGTGGATGGGGTGAGGCTCTAGTTGTGATGATGGAATGAGATAATGTTGGATCCACCTGCCGTGGATGAGCACTTCACCAACCATATAAGCACTGGTTCTCTTGACCTCAACTTGGTGATCTTACTGCAACCATGGAACCTGTTATGGACATGACCTACCCTCTCCCTGTATGGCCATGGCAAGTAAGTCCATCTGGTGTAGGTAGATTGTCGGATGACAGGAGTAGGTCCCCGGATCACATGGCCCTGCTAAGTCCATGGTGTGGAGTGCTCCTAGTCATTCGCGGCAGGAATTCCATGGCGTGGAGTCCTCTGGATTTGAATCTGGATTTTGATTGAGATCTGATGCTCTACTCTGTGTTGTAACTAGTATTTGATTGGTAAGTCTTCCGTTGTTATCATATTTTAGTATCTCGTATGGATTTTGAGAACTCTAGAGTGCATACTAACTACTAATACAGGGATTGGTACAAGATGTGCAATACATCTCATGAATGGGGTGTGATAAGTTGGGACACGGAGTACAGGGCATATTGCTTGATTTCAAACTATCTCCATTCTTGCTCTTTGTTTAATTGACTTCCATTTTGATTTTACTATTGAGTTCAACAATAATATTTTCCATTCAATTTTTGCATTTGCATATTTGAGTTTTCAACACATGTCCAAGTAGAAATCTTTCTAACTCTTTTTTCTCTTTCTCTAAATTTGAATTTGAGACAAACTTTTTGGGCACTTATTTTTGAGCAATTGGTCCAAGTTTGAAATTGTACAACAAGCTAAAAAAAAAAAAGAAGTTTTCGAGATTCAATCAAACCTGTGGGCAGTAAAGTCAAGACAGAAGAGCTATGCGGACATGAGGCACCGATGTCTTGAGTACAAAATTTGTGACGTTGCGTACGTTCGAGTTTCACCCACTAAAAGTGTGCAACAGTTTGGAGTGAAAGGGAAGCTAGCACCTCACTATATAGGCCCGTATTTATCCTGTCTAGTAAACTAATCAGCGCAAAGGAAGAAAAAAACGTGCTTGGCAAAACAGAGATTATCCCTCAGTTGTGATCATATTGTGCCAGAATGAGACAAAAGGTTGAACAATATAGAACCCCTAATGGATCTGAAAGTAAATTGTGTCCTTGCCCATCCTTTAGTTGCAATGCAATGAACTTATTAGAGCTTCAGAACAGCAACCATTAACGCACTTGATCCACCTGCAGGTATACATTATGCAAATAGCTACTATGAATCAGATGATTCCCCAGGGTATTGGTCCTTATGACACTGGGTAAGTGCACATCAGCAACAACACAGATTTCTTCCAGATGATTAACTACTCACCTTGCCATCTTCATTCTTTTTCAGATTTCCAGAGAGCATCTGAGCAATGCATTGAAATATTACCATGCCAAACCGCAGTTGAAATTAGCATGGCACAACACAGGTATCCATGATAACTAATATGTGTCCTGTTTCTGTGCAATGCTTGGAACAGAATAGCAAATAACTATATTCATCAATAAGCAATAGTGCTGTGGAGATGGCAACAAAATAGCATAGTAACCGGTAGCTGGATAAGCTATCTTAGTTTATCTAGCATGTACCAAATGCCAAGTATGCCAAAGAACTAAAAGCATGCAGTAGTAACTACAGCAACAACATAAGAACTTTTAAGTAGTCAACTCAACATTTCAAGATCACTAATGCAATAAAAGGTTGCATCAATTTAATTTTCAGGTCGCATGCACCAATATGATGCATCCACTCAATGGAAATGTGCTCGTCAAAAAACTAACTAAATATTGTACTGTATGAAGGAAAATGCAAGCAACTATTTCTCAATGGATGATAAGTTTTATTTATAATGGGATGCACGGTTCAGGCTCAACCAGTCTTAGCCGTACTTGGAGTTGGACGTACTATTATTTTTCTTGACTTTTTAGACTTGACGAAAAATGTCTTTACATAAAATGTCACTACCAACTTGGAGTGGTTATGATACATATAGCAATAATTGTGCCAGCTAAATGATACACTTGTTTGATAGAGACGTCATGCAAGAACATTAGCGTGGCATTATTATTTTCCATGACAGAAGAGATGTCACAATACAAGACATTTGGCTCCTAGAAACATTTTTATATATAGTAGAGATAATATTCTCATGTCTCTAGACAAGTGTAGAGACATTTTCTAAAATGCCTCAAAAGTGCCTTCCCATGCATGCATTGACTCTGAATTTGTCCCAGATGGTTACACATAAATAAATAAACTTTTTTGTGCAATGGTACTATCAAACACCTAGGAATTTGAAGACTTACTTTGATTCCTGTACTTTTCGCTGGAAGATTTCTTGTGTGAGAGCAAGTATTAGTAAGGTCCAGTCAGCTGGCTAAATGAGTATCCATGTCACACAAATCCTAGGTGGAGGGGAGAGAAGTGGAGAGAGAGAGAGAGAGCACGGAGCCACGTCTCGTGAGTCGCCGGCCTCAAACAGCAGATACGAGGCAACTACACCCATTTGCAGCCGGAAGCTAGCGCAACAGCTAGAGCGTCCCCAAAGGCAGAGACGACACTAACTCTCCACGTCATCTAAGACTTATGTAAGAGTTATCTAAGAGTTCATATCAACTGTAAAGTAATAATTGGATCCACATGTCAGTGCCTCAATAAATGTTAGAGGCTGCCTCTTGAACAAGAGCTAGCAATTTTCTCTCTCTTCCTTTTTTCTAATAAATAATTTTACGAGTTAGCTAAGAAGCAACCGTTGGGACGCTCTTACTTGCTTTTGTCCAATTCCGTGTCTCTTCAACATGTCAGTATTAAATGCTCACCCTTTAATTGAGTTCATCTTTAGCCAACGTTGTAGCCAACTTTTACTAGCTGAAAACTACAGGAACTTCTATGCGCCAGCAGCCGGCTACATTATTAGCCATGCTCTAACCTCAGAAAAAATTGAAACTTGCAGTACCTGACGATCTAATTTTCTCGGAAGGTGACCTATAAGGCTATAACTATGCGTTTCAATTTAAAATAAAATAATGTGACAAGTCCGCTTGATACGACATTTGTACACGTAAGGCAAGAGTATAAGCATGCACGCATGCACGAGACTCCAATATAAAACTGAAGCTGGAGTGAGATTAGAAATCAAGAGACGCTCTGCTCCGATGTACTAATCAAAGCTAGTCTTGTTTATTGTATCTGTACCTGTGATAACAGCAAAACCGTTTCAGAGAAGTCAAAGTACTAGTTTGTATTGCATCCCTACTTGTTACAAACAGTCAAGTTAAGAATGCTTTTTTTTTGTTTCTCCCTAATAGTTTATTCCAAAATATACCTGAGTATGGAAGAACTGCAACCTAACATGCATTCAGGAGTCAACAAATAGTGACACTGGTTCTTTTACTGTTGGAACAATTGCTCTATATTCAAACTAGAAATATAGTCCGAAACATTAGCTGTAGAGTGTGGACTGAGCATTACTAGTTTTTCCCAAGTGGTTAGGGTCAAAGATTGTCTGACTTTGAAAACAAACGTAAACTTCAAAATATATTATTAATGTTGAAACACTCACCACAAAGAGAAATTAAAGATCTCATACACAAATCAACCTTGTTACATGAATAGTGCTTTTCTTTATTTTATCACTTCTTGTGTTTATTTTATTGGGTAGCACTAGTAAAAGTGGAGCGTCTACTTGCGACTGTTGCGTTCCTTTGAGAGCATTTTTGCGAATTTCTTGAGTGCATCCTCATTCGTGCCCTCACCTTCGACATCCTCATATTCCCCCGTGTCGATGTTCACCCTTGCCACGGGTTTTTTTAGCAGCTTTTTGCCTAGGTCAATAAGATCATTCATGTTCTCTTTTGTCGCGCAGTCCATCAACGCCGTTTTCCCCTCCAGGTCATAAGTCTACGTCCACATATGCAAATTGTTAGATGACAAGGATGCAAGCAATCGGATGGTTGATTATTAACATGATGCTGTAGATAAAAACCTGGATACGGAGATAGTTCTTCTCGCAACCGATATCCTGGAAGCGCACCGTAGCGTGGATGTCAACCATGTCCACACTTGCCTGGGAGAAGACGTCGATGATCGAGGCACCATCACTGTTTGTGATCCACTGATACTGGCCCCACTTGGCACGATCCTCCGCACTGTACTCCTTCATTCTCTTGGCCGACCCAGTCCCGATAGAAATTATAACGAAGCTCTTGTAGTCGATCGACTGCACATGTTCTTTGCCCTTGTTCTCGCGTAGCGCCTCGCTGCTCAGTGCCAGCATGGCAGCCCTGGTTTTGTTGCGGGGGTGGGTGTGGCTGTCGTCGTGTTTCTGGCGGAGGCGGAGCGTCTCCTTGTTGAGCATGGACATTGCAGCCATGGTTGGATTGTTGGCCACGACGCCACCATCGATGAGATGGAAGTCATGGGGCTTGCCATCGGCATCCTCAGTTGTGAAGGATACAGGAGGGAAGTAAGTGGGGGCTGCCGATGTACCAATGCATACATCGGCGAGGATTGCATTCTTGTGGGCCTCGTTCTCAGCCTCGAATGTGGAGAAGATGACTGGTTTCATCTTCTTGACGTCGAACGTCGGCACGACGATGTTGGCCAACGTGTCCGACACCTTGATGTTTTCGGGCAGGTTAATCTTGATCTGCTCGCGAAGAGCTTTACCGTCGTACTTGGGGCCCATAAACAACTTGGAAAGAATCTGCGGCTTGTACCAGTGGCTGCACGGCATGTCGACTGGTTGTTTTAGTAATAGGAATTAAGAACAACAATATATTTTTTGTTCAGATCAATAACAACAATAATCGATATGGCACATGTTGCTGGACCTGGACTGGTTATCGGTGTAGTTGAAGGGAACACGAATCACTACCTGGGTGCAAAAATCTTTGGCCCGTGGTCGAGGTAGAACTGGATGATTTCCTTGGCGGAGAACAGCGGCCGCTTGTCCTCATTAGGTGCCGTTAGCATCGCCGCCATCAGCCCGCCGGTGCTCGTCCCAGCAATCACATCGAAGTAGTCAGCTATGCGTGCGTCCTTTCCATCCAATGCCTGAAGACGAATGAACAAGCGATTCGTACATAAGTGAAGAAATTAGCGAATTAATAAACTGCACGTGCTTCAGTATATTGTTGTATCCGCACGTACTTGGAGCTGCTCCTCAAGGCACTCGAGGACGGTGCCGGGAATGAGACCGCGGATGCCTCCACCGTCTATGCTTAGCACCCTAAGGATCCTCCCTGACGCACCGGGGGCAGTAGAACGAAGGAGCAGATGGTCTGGTCGGCCATAATTTCTTGTTTGTATAGCTAATAATGTGACTCCTACAAATGGGCGTATACTTGATCGTGTGCTCTCGGATGCACCCCTTGCGCCTCTGAGAACCAATTTATAGATAACCAGAGTCATTCAGAAGTGCTCGCATATTTTCCTCTCTCCCCATTAAGCTGGTGGGTTAACTACTCGCAGTCGATGCATAAAATACAAACAAGATAATAAAAAAAGCTAATGGTACAACTCTTGTACGCTAAACATAATTTGGTCAAATAACTATTGTTAATTGAAACTTAAGTACTTTGACTTCTAAAAACCTAATATTGATGTTAGTTACATGCTAATCGACATAGATGTTAGTTACTTCTAAAAACCTTGATATTTATGTCAATAAACTTGCTAGCCTAGTTATCACATTATTAGGCTATTGTACTAATCGTATAACTTGTCAGTTAGGACACAGCCTGCCGAAGTTTTTTTTTTTTTTTATGATGGTTTCTAACGGCAGACAATCTTACCGCCCATGTGAGAGGCCTTCTGCGGTATGTCGTACCTGTCGTTGAAAATGTATAGTTGTAGCTTCGGAAGCCTAGAGGCTCATCAGGTGCCAATTTGCCGCTACAATAACTTTTTGCTGTTGTGTTACCACGTGTTTAGCCTGTCTAGTAAACTAATCAGCGCAAAGGAAGAAACTAAAACTAGCTTGGCAAAATAGAGATTATTTCGTCAGTCCATCACCACTATTCCAGGGTACATTTTTACCGACCAATAGTAACGACAGACGGTCGGTCGGACAAAAGGTTGCGACAGATAGTTGATCAGTAATTCCTTTTGGACCGACCGACAATCGGTTGGTAAATATGTCAATGTTTACCGTTGCACGGTTGGTCGGCAAATATACTATGCCACCTCCAACGGTTGGTCGGCGGAAGTCTCAGGTACACAAAGAGGAAAATTTAGACTACCAAATTGATATACGGGCACGAACCAAAACAACCCATAGCCCAAATCACGAACACACGCAACTTCCCAGCGATGCCGGCGCTACCTAGCCCACCCACCGCCCTCCATGCCGATTGCGCCGCCTCTTTGCCCACCCATCGGTGCCTCTGCCTCACCCACCATCTACCACTCCCACCCTCCACGCCATCACCGTCCATGCTGCCGGAGCCATAGGTTGGGCCGCGTGGCTCCCACCCCCACCAGAGCACCAGCCCGGGCCGCGTGCCCCTGAAGCCGCCATGCTACCTTCAGCAGCAGCCATCCCTGCTCCCCTCTTCTCCCATATCTTCTTCCAAGATCCGGAAACCACTATCCGCAAGCTACCTCACCCAAGATCCAGACAGCTCTCTCATCCAAGTTCCAAAGCCAGATTAGCCCCCGCTTGGATATGGACCAGGAGCCCGGTGCCTAACTAGAGAGCACAACATTCTCCTATCTTCATGCAACCATCAATTCCTAGTGTGAGTCCCCTACTTTGATTTTTCTAAATATAATACAAATAAATATACTTGGTGTGCAACATGATTTCTAATTATTCTTACATATAAACATGGATGCATCAGCACCACCTGTAGCCTCAAGTATATGATACTAAAACCCACTAAATAGTTAGCTCATAGTTAGGTCATGAAAGTGCCATATGTCACAGGATTGTAAATCTAAAGGGGTGCTCCACGAAAATGAGCTAGAGCTCCTCCAACTCTTGGGAACTGACATGCTCCGAGAAGTATAGGAGTTAGGGTGTTTGGCTGGTTTCGGACAGCTCCAGCCTAGAGTTTTGCTCCGGAGACATGCCAAACACATCCATTAGTAGCTAGTGAGCTTGTGTTTTATTACAATATAGTTATCTCAAACCAGATTATTTTTGCAGCCATCTAAGAATTGTTTTTAGTCTATTTCCACATTGAATGCTTGGTTGTACTTTCTTGCAGGAAGTCTTGGGCGCTGATCACTATGAACTGAATTGTTGATAGGAATCCGATGACTTGGGCCATTTTGTGAGGTTACAATTCAACTAGCAAGACCTTTTGTTTTCGGAAAATCAGTTTGAGTAGATGCTTTTGTAGTAATTGTTCTTGTAAGAAAATGCGAACGTTATGCATGTGATGTGTAGAAAACTATTGTCTCAGATGAAACATGGTTGTTGTACTTCTGTAATAGAATCGGGGTGCTATAAACAATCATGAGCACTGATGTGTTGTGAACAAGGTCTCTGTTGTTTTGTGTTGTGATGACTTAATTGAAGTCTGAACTAAATTATTGGATATTAATGACATAATCAGTGTCACAAAATTTATTGCATGTTAATTCTGAGTACTGCAATGTGATTGTTGGATAAAATTATTGTTTCTAGATTAATGTCAATGGTTAATTATTTGGATTATGAAATTAATGTGCTTATGTGATAGTATTATGTCATTTTATACCGTTGGACCATTGGTCGGTAATTCTAGTAGCGATGGTTGGTCGGTCAGTATTTCTTTCTCATTAGCAGCTGATGGTTACTTGGTCGGTCGGTAAAAGTTTTACCGATGCCACTTACACCGATCGACGTGGAGGGTAGGTGAAAGTCTTTACCGATTGACTGTAAGTTGGTAAAGGCGCTTTTACCGACCAATGGTAGGTCGTTAATATTGAACTGTGGTATAGTGCACCATGTGACTGGCTGATCTAAGTAAACTAATCATATATGTTTAGCACTGGAGAATTAGCCACCACCCGCAGGGAGCTACTTTGCCCAGCTAAGCAATAGCCTTAGGTCCCGTTCGTTTCCTTCCCTCAAAAATTTAGCACTGTCACATCAAAGAGAATCTTACTATTTATGAATATTTCGATCAATTTAATGACAAAACCCTTTTGACAGATTGGTGCTAATTTTCGAGATGAATCTAATGAGCTTAATTAATCTATGTTTTGCTAAAGTGATGCTACAGTAACTATCTTCTAATCATGACTTAATTAACCTCATTAGATTCGTCTCGTGAATTAGTATAGGGGCATGTAATTTATTTTATAATTAAACTTTATTTAATACTCTTAAATAGTAAGATTGTTTTTTATATGACAGCTATAAAATTTAGACCTCAGGAAATGAACACATCCTTAGTCAGTGAAGCTAGTAAACACATCCATTATAATGTTACAGATTGGTGCATGTTGAGCTCAATATCCTGGTCCAGAAAACTAAATTATAAATACTCAGAGAGCCAACAAACTACTAGTTGGATTTAATCGGTTCTGTCAGGTGGGAATGCTCCCGGAGCAGTTCACAGCCAGCTAACTGTTTAATGGATTCTCAATTGGATCACACGGGGTCCTCGGATGAGGATCGACTTCTCTTATTAGCAGTACATTGAGTTGGAGGTAATATTATTTTTCTAGAGTTAGTTTGCTGTCAAGTTAGACATGTCTACCTACATATATAGTAATCACGATTTTGTGGGCAGATATGTCATCACATATATTACTATACAGAAGCATGTAAAAAAATACAGGCGATGATGTTTGTTGCATAATAATTGTGCTAGCTCTGTGGCAGTTTAATAGAAATCGGATGCAAAGGCTCTTCCCGCCAGTTGACCATACACTAATTGTTGTACTTTGTCAAAAAAAAAAGACTAAATGTTGTACTGCATGCATGAATGAAAATGTAAACAACTATTTCATAATGGATGGTTAGTTTTATCAATGGGATGCACAGTTCACATTCAACCACTCTTAGCCGTACTTGGAGTTGGAGGTACTATTATTTTTCTTGACTTTGACTGAACGAAAAATGTATTTACATAAAATGCCACTACCAACTCGAAGTTGTTATAATACATAGCAATAATTGTGCCAGATAAAAAAAACAATGCCAAGTGTGTCAAACCTTATCATTAGGGACAGATGACGTGATAATCATACTCATATGTCTTTATAAGATGATTGTGGACACAGGTACTTCATCTAGTTTGTTAAATGGAGTTCCATGGAAGGTATTCCATTGCAAAAGGGGAGTGAGGCAAGGAGATCCACTTTCACATCTGCTGTTTGTGCTAGCAGCTGATTTGTTACAATCCATCATCAACAAAGGGAAGGATCGAGGGCTATTTAATCTACCTATACAAACAAGAGCAGGAACATATTTTTCCATAGTGCAATATGCAGATGATACACTACTCAGCATGGAGGCGTGTCCAAGGCAATTGGTCGCCCTTAAAGCTCTCTTGCACACTTTTGCAGATTCTACTGGACTCAAGTTAATTAGCATAAATCTCTTATGGTCCCCATTAATGTATCCCCAAAGAGAATGGAGATTCTTGCAGGAACACTAAATTGTCAAATTGGAGAAATACCTTTCACTTATCTGGAATTGCCACTAGGACCCACAAGACCTTCAGTAACTGATTTTGTACCTATGACAAATAGAATTGAAAGGATATTGACTGGATGTGCTCAGTTATTAACCCAACATGGCAAGTTAGAAATGGTAAATACAATTTTATCTTCTCTACCGACCATTTTCATGTGCACTTTGAAAGTCTCAATCACAATCATTAATCAAGTAGATCAATATAGAAGGTATGGATTGTGGAGAGGATCAGACATTAATAATCACAAGCCACCTATAGTTGCTTGGAATTTGGTGACTCGGCTAAAATCAGAAGGAGGCGTGGGAGTTATAAAATTGAGAACACATAATGATGCTCTTTTGATGAAGCAGCTTCAAAAGTTCTTCAATAAAGAAGACTTGCCCTGAGTACACTTATTGTGGGATAATTACTATTCTGACCACCAGATTCCTGGATAGCATAAAAGAGGCTCCTTTTGATGTAGGGATATCATCAAACTCCAAGATCAATATAAAGACATTGCTGAAGTTAAATAGGGAGATGGCTCTATAGTGCAATTTTGGCATGATTCTTTTGTAGGTGCTCCTCTTAAACTGCAATTCACCGAGCTATTCTCTTTTGTCAAGGCTGAAGGAATGTATCTGCAACAAGTTAGGCAGCAACAGAGTTTTCAAACCTGTTTCATCAACCACTTAGTATACAGGTCTATAATCAGTGGGAAATTGTAAATGATCATATCAACAACCTACAACTGATAACATCCTCTGATCAGTGGAAACATATGGGGCAAATGCAAAAATACTCAGCAACAAGAGTGTATAGACAACTAATTGGTCACCTACCAGTTCATCTAGCTTTTAGATGGCTATGGAGTTCATCTTGCCAGCCTAAGCACAAGGTCTTCTTATGGTTATTGTTGCATGATAGGCTTAACACCAGGCAGCTCTTAAGAAGGAAAAATATGGAACTGGACTCTTACACATGTGATCTTTTTATTCTCAAAAAGGAAGAAAGTTTGAAACACCTCTTTGTGAGATGCAACTTTGCTAAGAGTTGCTGGGCATCCATTGGTATGGTTATTCCGAGAAGAATGAATACAAAGCAGGTACCAAACTAGTTATGCGTGCTACTTGCAGTCCCCTTCTTTATGGACATTATCAACTTGATGTGTTGGAGTATATAGAAGGAGCGAAATAATTGGATTTTCAACGATGTGGCCCCAACAGTGGAAATTGTAGAAGATGCTTCTTTGGTAAAATGGCAATGCTTGAGCATAGAGCCAAGAAGAAAGACCTCACTGCACTCAAACAATGGATAGATCAAGTAGCTTAGTCACTTCGGTGGCTTTTTGTAGCTTCTTTTCCCCTTTTTCTTATGTTTTGCACAAAGACATCTTGTTTTTTCTTTATATAAATATAAATGAAATACTGTAGGGCATTGCCGTCCAGTTTCCCTAAAAAATATATGTTAGATAGGCGTCATGCAAGAACATTAGTGCGGCATTATTATTTTCCATGGCAATGCCACAAGAGATGTCACACTACAAGATATTTTGTTCATAGAGATATTATTTATATGTCTCAAGACAAGTGGAAATAAGTATTGTTTTTTTAAAAAATGCCTCAAAAGTGCCTTCCCATGCATTTCCTAAACGATGATACTAGCATTCAACTACAGCAAATCCTTGAGATTTGCAACACTGTCGCTATTAGAGGAGTCTCTCGAGATGCTATCCGACTCCACTTCACTAAAAGAAAAATCAGTCTAATGCCCCGAATTTTTTCACAACAATGTGATTTTTGTTACAATACAGGGGGTTTATTGCAACGATGGTCAATTTTAGTTGCGGTAGGGTGACATATTGCCACAAACTATGTAGTGTTGCAATTTAAAACTTGGTAGTTGCAATAAGTTAGATATATCATAAAAAATATTTTTGTATTGTAATTACAATGAAGGTGTGGCCATGCCATTTGTAATGGTTGCAATAGTTGTCCATGTTGTACTATCATGTCTTGCAACTGTCTCGGATATTGCAACCAGAACCGAGATTGTTGCAAACAAATCCATGAAATCACAACGCACACCCGAGTTATTAGACAAATCTTAGATATTACAACAAAAACATTGTGGGTAACTAGGTTGTATTGCAACACTATTTCATCATTGCTTTTTTACGAATATTTGGTCATTTCTATGTATATAAAAGGTGGTGATAATAGAAAGAAAAGAGCAATACACAGGCAGGTAGGGTCGCTAATTTTGAAACTGAAGACCTATCTTTTTTTTTCTCTAATCAACGATATATGTATCCTTGACGATCAGCAAGACACATACTCTGACTCGGCCAAGTAAAACTCTTCACGCTCGTAATAACCTCCAATCCTAACCACAGACGCAAGTTTTTATTTTTAGGGATAGTAACCTATGTTTTTAGGACAATGGAACACACACGTAGCTGTGCCTTGATATACTTTTGGGGGCAAAAAATGGAACTGAAGCCTACTAAAGATGCATGCAAAGATTGCAAGACCCTGTATACAACCGGAAAGCAGGGAAGTACTGGCTGCATGTATCTTTCATGTGAATTAGGCTCCATACCTGAATTTATTTGCTCTGTACGCCTTTTCTGCCAATAATACATGAATTGATAAATTCCCTAAAAATGAATTCGTAAGATTTATAGCACTGCTTCCTATATGTGCACTACAGCTGAATCTTGCAGAATAACTTGCCGGAATTATTGCTACAATGTCACAGATTATGCGTCTAAACTCTTTCATTATGCTTGCTTGGTTGCCTCATAATGGGAGTTTGAATTTTACAATGCTCCGTTGATACTAAATTTGCAGAGAAAGAATTGCCCGTCTGATGGCGTACTCAAGATGTCTGAAGATGAGCACGCGTCCCGGCGTGGCCTTCCCCGACCCCACGGACTGCTGCTGGTGCGGCGAGGCGGAGACAGAAGAGGTCGCGAAGAGGATCACGTCTCGATCACCGGCAGCGCCGCCGGCGAGCCCGGTACGTCCGTTCCCCGTCGTGCACGGGGCGAGAAGGACCGAGCTCTCAGGCTCTGTCGCGCACGGAGCGCGTGGAGGGAAGGGCTCCGGACCCAGGCACCTGATGAAGAGACACGCGGCGCACTGCAGAGGAAGCAGGTGGCATGCGCTCGACCGCAGATCAAGAGAGAGAGTAGGAGAGAGGGAGGCGACCGGAATTGCAAATCGGTGGACAGCGAAGGGGCCATCGAGGAATTTTTCGGCCAGTTGTGGCTGGTTCCGTCCCCATCTCCCACGACTAGGGTTCCGAGGGAGAAGGAGAAGACCAGAGTCCGGATTCGCCGTGCGCTGTGGATCTCCAAATCCTTCAAGCCAATTGACTGCTATCCGGTAAGCAAGGGCGATACCTTGTCGGATTCAGTCGCTGAGTTCAATTTCGCAAGGGATTGGTGGGGAAAAGGAGAGAGGGAGAGCTTCGCTCAGATTGTGAAGGCATCGATGGCAGGCAGGGGAAGAGGAAGGAACACTAGGAGTGGTCCGCCGCCGGAGGAGGATTGGGGACCATGGGGCCAGTACCGGGGACAACCACCGCCACACTTCTACCAGCCACCGCCATCGCCTTACCAGTTTGGCTATTATCCTCCCCAACCTCAACCACCACCACCCCATTTCTACAACAGCCAAGCACATGAGTTCAGGCCGAGACCGCAGATGGGGCCAAGGTTCAGCAGCGCTCAAGGGCAGAGGCCGAAACAAATGGGAGGAAGACAGGGGCACGAGATGCAGAAGTACAGGCAAGGTGCAGAAGCTACAAGTTCAGATGCTAATCCTAAGGTTAGTGCCAAGAGTGCTAGAGTTGATTGTTTCAATTGCTCGAACCCGGTCATTTTAGTTCAGACTGCCCAAGGAACAAGATGTGTCACATTTGCAAGAAAAAGGAACACAACGCTAGTGAGTGCCCAGAGTGGAAGAAACCATTAGAAGCTGCTGAGTTCTATGGGAGTGCAAACAGCGGACTAGGCTTCTTTCATATAGATGTGGAGGAAAGACAAGGAAGACATAACAACTGGGTCCAATTTGAGAATTGTGCAATCGTAGGTATCGAGGAAGGCGAGATGAACAAGGAAGGTGTGGAGGCAAGTTTGAGAGAGATCTTTGATAAGGACTGGAATTGGCAGTTGAAAAAGATGGATGAGTACAGCTACATCACCAGGTTTCCGCCTCACAAAAAGCTAAGAGACATTGTGCACTCGGACATCATCTATTTTCCCCTAAGCAAAGATGGTGTTCTGGGTTTCCTCAAGATATGGGATGGTGAAATAGAGGCTCATGGGGAGTTGGTGGATACTTGGGTGCAGGTTAGTGGTATTCCCCCAAAGTGGAGTGACTGGATTACGTTTCAGCAAGTAGCGTCAATGCTGGGAGAAATGGTGGAAGTGGACTGGGGTTCTCAGATAGCAAGTTACTTTGCAATGGTTAGGATTAAGATTGCAGTCAAGGATCCATCTAAAATCCCTAAAGAGAGGCTGGTAGTTATGAGAAAGAAGCTATACTGGCTGAGCTTCAAAGTGGAAGGGAGGTGACTCAGGAGGAGGGAGATGATCCAGGTGATGATGAGGGAAAGGATGGATATGAGGATGACAACACTAAAGAGGCTCCTGATGATGTAAGTGGAATGGACACTGATCATAAAACGACAACACAACAACAGTCTGGAACTACAACAGGGAGTAGAAATGAAACACAAAAGAAAGATGGCAGCAGGAACAGTAAAACCGTGCCTATGTGGACCAGCTTGTTCAGAGATAGCTACATGGAGAGTCTAAATATGGGAGAAATGAGCAACTTCAATGGGGTTAACCTGCTGAGTGAAATGGACCTGGTGGAATCTGATGAGGAAGAGATAGGTAATAAGATAAGTGATGCGGAGGTATTGGGAGAAACCTTTGTTCTACCAGATGGGATAGTAGAGAAATACAGGGAAGGAAGAGAGAAGGAGCTGGCAGAGGAACATTTGAGTGAGGATAAGGAACAAGTAAGCAAGGAACTGGGGTTATCGGAACATAAGGCACTGATATCAGATGAGCTGAACAAGGCGGAAATCAACGAGGATAATGGGAGGACCAGGATGATACAAGGGGTGAGGAAAAAGGGACAACAACAGAAATGGGGTCCTGTTCTGGCTGAAAGGAGGAGTACAAGAACAAGAGAAGGGGAAGGGAACATACTTGCCAAGGCTCAAAATCTGAAGATGAGAAATAACTTGGAGCTGCCTCAAGTGATGAAAGGTAAGAAATTTTCTTCTGCTATGAGTAATCATTATGTTGCTAATATTGCTAATGTGATTGGAGTTAAAGTAGGAAAAGATGAGGAGTCCACTAATAGAATCGTGAAGGATATTCAGCTACAAGATATTAGTAGAAATGTTAGTTTGTGTAAGGCTTGCCGACATTGTAGTAATAAGGATGGTAGTGACGTAGGAACTGGTGGTTTTTTAATAGGCGAGGAAATTCAGGGAGATGCCCTGTCACCCTCTAACAGCAAGATTATGAACCATCAGATGGGTGGATATGATGATTGTGATCCAACAGATGGTTGGACTACAGTGATCAAGAGAAAACCGAAAAAGAAAAACTATAAATGATAGGTGCCTTTTGGAATATCAGAGGTTTGAACAAGATTGGTAGAAAGCTAGCTTTTAGTTGTTTCATAGGAGAGAATAATCTAGATTTTGTAGGTATTATAGAAACTAAGAAGCATGATTTTTCAGAGACCTACCTTAGATCTATCACTAGGAAACCTTTTAGTTGGTGTGAATTACCTGCAAAAGGGACTGCTGGAGGGATTCTCCTTGGTTTTAATAAGGAGAAGTTTAATATTTCCAATAGTTGCAGTAGAAATTTCTCTTTAAGCTGGATGATTCAGGAGAAGAAATCTGGGTTTAGTTGGAGGATAGTGGTAGTATATGGGTCACCTTATGAGGAGGGGAAACAAGATTTTTTGGATGAGTTAGATGAGGTTATGGAGGCATGGCAGGGCCCAACTTTGATAGGTGGTGATTTTAATTTATCTAGGTTTGCTACAGATAAGAGCAATAAGGTTATTAATCATAAATGGGCTGATAGTTTTAATAATTGGATTAACAAGTGGGCTCTCTTAGAGTTGAACCCAGGAAATAGGGACTATACTTGGTCCAACAACCAAGATAATCGGATTCATGCTAGAATAGATAGAATTTTTGCAACCACGGATTGGGATGCAGCTTACCCTCTAACTAAGATTAAGGCTTTAGGCAAAGGTAATAGTGACCACACTCCGCTTCTTATTAACACTGGGGATAACATGTTTTTTGGTAAGAAGAGGTTCAGATTTGAGAAATGGTGGCTTGAGAGGGAGGATTTTGTAGAGGTTGTTAGGAAAGCCTGGGAAGGTCCTATTGAAGGGGCTAATCCCATGGATATTTGGCAAGCTAGAAATAGAAAATTTCGAAAATTAGCTAGAGGATGGGCTGCAAATGTAACAGCAGCACAGAATAAAAGGAAAGCAGATATAGCGGAGGAGTATAATAGACTAGATATTATGTCTGAACACACTCAATTGAGTGCAGAAGAGAATGAGAGAATGAAAGCTCTAGCGGCTGAAATAGAACGATTTTGGGCGCTAGAGGAAATTAAGTCTAGACAGAGATCGAGAGAGAGAGATATTAAGGAGGGGGATAGAAATACGGCGTACTTTCAAGCGGTTGCTAACCAGAGAAGTAGAAAGAAACGAGTCGAGGTGCTGCTTGGGCCGGATGGTCCGGTGACAGAGACAAGAGATATGGTTAAAGTAGCGGTTGACTTCTATAAACACCTTTTTAGGAGAGAGGTTAAGGATGAGGTAGTGGTAGATGATGGTTTCTGGAGGGAGGAGGAGTTAGTAACCAGAGCGGAGAATGAAGGGTTAGAGGCCCCTTTTACCGAAGAGGAGGTAAAGGATGCTGTTTTCAGTAGCTATGCTGAGGGGGCACCAGGCCCAGATGGTATTCCTTTTCTGTTTTATCAAAAATTCTGGGACATAATTAAAGGTGATTTGTGTAATATGTTTTATGCTTTTTACGAAGGTAATCTAGACCTGTATAGGATTAATTTTGCTACTCTTACTCTGATCCCCAAAGAAGAAAATGCGAAAGAAATGAAGAAGTTCAGGCCAATTAGTTTACTTAACTGTAGCTTTAAGATCTTTTCAAAGCTGTTAACCTCGAGACTTGGTGTGGTTTGTCAGAGATTAGTCTCCGATCAACAGAGTGCTTTTATTAAAAATAGATATATCCTAGAAAGTGTAGTGGTAGCTCATGAGTTAGTCCACAGTGTCCATAAACAAGGAGAGCCGGGAGTTATTATTAAGTTAGACTACGAGAAAGCGTATGACAGAGTAGATTGGTCTTTTCTTTTTGACATCCTGCAATCCAGAGGTTTTGGGGACAGGTGGATTAATTGGATAAAAAAGATTGTAGTGGGAGGATCAATAGGAATAACCTTGAATGGGGAGGAAAGTAACTTTTTCAAAACTGGGAAAGGACTTAGGCAGGGGGATCCACTTTCCCCTCTTCTTTTCAACTTAGTAGGAGATGTGCTTACAAGAATGTTAAGTAAAGCAAGTTCTAACGGTTTAATTGAAGGCTTGCTTACCAACTTCAGAGAAGGGGGCATTGTGTCCCTACAATATGCAGATGACACCATAATTTTCTCTTCTAGGGATAGAGACAAGTTGGAAAATCTGAAAGGTGTTTTGGTTCTGTTTGAGAGAGTCTCAGGAATGAGGATTAATTTTCATAAAAGCGATATTTACCCAATGAACATGGATGAGGATGAGTCACATATAGTGTCACATATCTTCGGTTGTAACCTAGGTGTGTTGCCTATGAAATACTTAGGTGTTCCTCTTCACTATAGTAAGCTCAGGAGAGAAGATATTCAGCCTATAGTGGACAAGATTATTAAAAGAATAGCGGGTTGGAGGGGTAGGCTACTGTCCTATGCTGGGCGCCTAATCCTAATTAAAACTTGTTTGGCAAGTATACCCATTTATCTTCTTTCCTTTATAAAGTTTCCAAAATGGGCCATTGAAATGATTAACTCTCAGATGGCTCATTGCCTTTGGAATGACTTGGAGGGTAATAGAAGTTTTCATTTAGTGAACTGGCCAAATGTTTGCATGAGGAAAGAATATGGGGGGTTGGGGGTTCCAGATCTGAGAGACCTGAATGTTTGTTTGCTGGCCTCCTGGGTTAGAAGGTATAATGAAGGTAAGGACAAGTTATGGAGGCAATTAGTGGATTTCAAGTATAGAACGTGTGAGCCAAATATTCTAAGCTGCAAAGACAACAGATGCTCTCAATTCTGGAAAGGTTTTATGTGGGCAGCAGCGGCTGCCAAAATAGGATATAGATGGCTGGTAGGGAATGGGGTAAAAGTCAAATTTTGGGAAGATAATTGGTTGGGGTCGTCGAGTCTAGCCGTGCAATTCTGGGAGGTTTATACAATAGTTAATGAGCAAGGAGCCACAATAGCAGAGTTATGGGATGGGGAAAATCTTAGGTGCACTTTTAGAAGGAGTGTTGATGAGAGAACGATGAGGCTGTGGGAGGAGGTGTGTCTGATAGCATCTACTCTCACTTTATCTACTGATGATGATCAACTGATCTGGCAGTATAATTCCTCGGGTGTTTATTCCACTCAATCTTTGTATAAAATTGTTAACTACAGGGGAGTTGAACAGGTTTTCTTTCCAGCAGTTTGGAAACTGAATGTACCCCCAAGAGTTCACATCTTCTTATGGTTACTGTCTAAGAATAAGATCTTAACAAGGGATAATTTAGAAAAAAGAAAAAAGATAGCTGATAATACTTGTTTATTCTGTAAGGAAAAGGAGACAGTCCAACATTTATTTTTTGACTGTGTAGTGGCGAGTAGAATCTGGAATGACTTAGGAAAGGTTACCAAAATAAATATAGGGGCTGACTATGAATCAGTTGCTAGACTGTGGATTTCAAATAGTAAACATAAAGTCGTCAATATCTTTAGTTCTGCTGTCCTTTGGTGTTTATGGAAGTTGAGAAACTCTTTATGCTTTCAGAACACAAGCTGGAAAAATGTTCAGGTAGTGTGGCAGAAGGTGATTGCAATGATAAGGAAATGGGTAGTTCTGTGTCCAACGAAGTATGTGGAGAATTACTGTGCTTGGATACAAGTGCTGGAGCAGATAGCAAGTCAGCCAGAGAGGCTGGGAGCTCCGGCCATAAGTGGGACAGGCGTGTCCTGAATGGGGAGATCAGGAAGAAGATCAAGTGGATAAAGCTGTTTGAAGACGATGAAATGGCAGAGTCAAATGAAGAGCTGGCATCAAGTCTTGAAGAGAAGTGGAAGAACAAGTACGGCGGCGAGTGCACTCCCAGCTGCGCGAGTGTGAGTTCTTTTGAGATGGTGATCGCTCCTAAATGAGCATGTAAAGTGTGGTAAACTCGGAAGTTCTAAGTCTGAGACTGGTTAGAGTTTTTTTATGTCTGAACTGTCGCACCAGAGGGGTGCTAGGTGCTGTAAAACAGAACTATTTTGCCTGTCCTGTTTGAATACAATATGGACGGGGGAGTTGATCCCCTAAAACTCTAAAAAGATACTAAATTTGCAGAATTATATTAAAAGTTTCGGCAATGTGGATGCTTATCCCCCAAAACAAAGCATGGATTAAGGCAAATAGTCAACCACGGTGATGCATATCCCAGATCTTGAGGTTCAACAACTTCTACCTCCATGCCTGGGGTGTGATTTCGGGCGACCTGTGGTGGCTTGGCGGCGTTCCGTCTCCACTGTCTCATACTCTCCACTATCTCATACCGGTGAGTAGGCTGGATATCGAGCCAGCTCGCTCTAGCTTGTTAAGATACGGAGCTGGCTCAGCTCGGCTCATTAATGTAACGAGCTAAAAGTTGGGCTCGGCTTGGCTCGTCAAAAGCTTGAGCTGGCTCGTTTCCGCTCATGAGCCAATGCAAGTAAACACAGACACACCCAATTGTATGTATTTTCAAACTAATTTGCATCCTACCTAACCAAAAGATGACCAATTCACAACATCAAAGGATAAACATTGTCATGGCAAAAGAAAAAAGAAAAGAATGGAAGCAACATAGAGAAACAGAGAAGGATTTTAAACGTATAGGTGTTGCTTGAGTGCTGGTCATCTACAGGCAACAGTAGCAACGACGAGGCTCTACTGTGCAGTTGGCCCACCATCGCATCACTGGGAAACCTGCACGGCCGCCTTGACGAGAGCTCCAACTGCGTGCGTGAAGGAGGCAAGGTTAGGAGCTCATTGACGCGTAGCTGCCGAGCTGGGCACTGGATCGAAGCTTCTGCTGCTGCACTGTTTTAGTTTTTTGCTAGAGATGTCGGCAAGGCAGGCCGGCGGCGCGTTAGGTGAGGGAACGAGCGAGGAGGGGCGGCAGCAGTAGGTGCCGATATGTGGATCTGCGGGTTGCTGGATGCGATGCGTGTCTTGTGAGGGGTAGTAGTGGGGTGAATGGACTACTTGAACCTTGGACTCAATAGGTGGGCTGGCTTGGGCTATGGGCTATGGCCTTTCCTTGTTGGGCTCTCATGGACGCTTAGCTTGCTGCTCTTTGCTCGGCTCCTGTAGCTCGCGAGCTGCTTGCCAACAGCTTGTATTTACCGTGCTAAAAATATGGCTCGGTTCATTATAAAAGAGTAAAATACATTAAAGATACATGAGTTTGTATGACTGTGTCATTTATGTTTACGAATTTTTATTTTATATTTCTAGGTCCACGAACTTGTTTGTTTGTGTCGTTTACGTCCACAAACTTTTATTTTGCATTTCTAGGTCCACAAACTTGTTTGTTTGTGTCAATTAGGTCCATAAAATTGTTAGTCTCTGTCATTTAGTTCCATAAAATTTGTAGGTCTACAAACTAGTTTCTTCTTGACATATTAGTTCATCAATATTTTCTTAACACTTATAAATTCATAATCCTAATAAAATGATGCAATATTCATTGAATATTTTGATATGGGCATTTCAAAAAATGTCACAATAATTTAGTCATTTTAATCATGGTAAAAAATGTCTCTATTAGTTATAGACATTTTGAGCATGTTACAGAAATATTCCCTTGCTTATACTACAAATAGTTCATTTAAAGTGGATGTAGTCATCTCACAAGCTCAACTATTCCGGTGAATTCCTGTGTTACATCTTTTTCTAGTTCGTAATACAATAGAGTCCAATCATGTCATATTAGACCATAATATTCATAAATAGTGCATAACCTAAAAGGTTTATGACTTTACAACTATTGAAAAAAGTTTATGGACGTAAATTATATAGACAGACAAGTTTGTAGACCTATAAATGAAAATGAAAATTCGTCGACCTAAACGACTCAGAGAAACAAATTCGTGGAGCTAGAAATACAAAATGAAAGTTTGTAAACCTAAACGACACAACCGCATAAGTTCATGGACCCCTAGCGTATTGTACTCTTACAAAAATATAAAATACTAGGTAGGCTTGCGCACTACCTCGCGCCCATAAAACAAAACATAAATGACCGGTTGCAACATGGTTATTTGTAAGATTTGCAAATATGAATCTTGGTAATGTATAGCTGGATTAATAAATTTTTTTGTGTGTTGTTCAATTGCAAATATGACCATTTATATGTTATGAACATTCAGCTGAACTGAAGCCCAGCCTGAAGGATGTGCAGCAAGAGGCCCAGCAAATTGAACCCAGCCAACCTAATTCGTATTCACATGTGGTTGAAACTAAGCTACGTGGAGGCTGGATGTCCAAGTGTTTGGCAGTCCCTATCCGTAGTATAGCACATCGTCTTCCCCAATGCTGTCGCCGTTGAAGCCGCTACTCGCTCTCTCCCACGCAGATGCATCTTGAATCCATCTTTTGCGGTTCCAAATGAGCAGGGTGGAAACAGATTCGATCTGTCCTTCATCTTGCACTCCATCCCTCTCTCCCTCATGGCTACCTAGTAGGTCGCAATCAGTACAAATGTGCTCCATGGAGTTCTTCCCCGGCGGCAGCTCCCCAAACCAGCGGGACCCCCTCTCTCTTCCAGTCTTCCCCCACTTGCGGTGCGACAATGCTAGCCTTCCCTGTCCTCCGCGCGCCCTCTCCTCTCCACGTGCGACGGTACTGCCCCCACCCCCTCTCCCCCAGGACCGCATTGCCACCCCTTTCCACCACCGGCGTCCCCCTCCCTTCCCCCAACCACGCGCCGCCGTTATGGTATCTGATCTGGCGTCGCCGGGCCAGATCCGGCGAACACAGAGGAGGGGGCGGCCACTCCAAGGCCCGCGTCGAGCAACCCCTGCCTCCACGGGCCGGGGCAGGATCCGGCGTCGCCGCGCCAAATCCGACGAACATAAAGGAGGGGCGGCGACTCCACAGCTCGTGTCGAGCTACCCTGGCCTCCACGTGCCGGGGCAGGCGGCCCACGGCCGATGCGGGCCATCGACGTTAGTATGACACTACGTGGCTGGGGTGGACGGCCGCCACGCCCGCACGAGATGGCGTAGCGTGCGTGGACGGTGTCCACGCCGCTCAAAACACAGAGGAGAGGCCGATTCTTTCCGCCATCAGAATAAGAATATAACGAGCCAAGCCGAGCAAGCTGCGAACCGAGCGAGCTAATGAGTCACTAGCATTTTGTCCAATCCTATCGGTGAGGATGGAGGTGATCTGGTTCGGGAAGCTTTTGCGATGGTACCGACGTCCACCATCGTCAGCTTCTTCATGTTTCCAAAAGAAGGCCTTGTTAATTCTTAATTTATTTTGTGTTCTCTTTTTGTTGCCCTCAACTTAATTCCAAAAAATCATATGGGTCCCTGAGCTCATGCACTGAAGTTTCAATAGTACTGAATTGTCAGCCCTCGTGGGCGTTCTGCCTTTTGGAAAAAAAAAATGACAGATGAAGGGCAGTTCACCACATTGCCGCCCAACCTGCTCAATTAGGGCAGAATTATTGCCCCTCTAATGATTCCAAGATCCATTCAACATCTGTCTCATCTCCTCTGCCAGATCAATTGTCCACTCCACCCGAGGTGGCATGTTCTTCCACCCGACCAACTGCGAATATTCTGTCTTGGAACTAAAAAAAATTGAAGTTACAAAGTTGAGGTAATGTTTGATTGTACTCAAGCCAATTTAATTATTTACAAAAATGCAGAAAGCAATCACGAAATCTCAAGGAATAATCAGCAGCGTTTCAGCAACAAGAAACCTCCAATGGCGAGAGTGAGAACGCATCATCCATCAATCAGCACAAGGGTAGCAGATTGAGCAACTAACATGTACCATGGCAAATCAAATTGTTCTGTTTCAAGCACCAAATCTGTTTTGTGATCTGTGTTTAACCCAACAAAAATCGTCTTTGATACAACAACGAATGCAAGATTTACAGTTATAAGAGCACCAGCAACAGCGGGCAGGCCAAAGGAAGATTCTACACAACGTGGCGCTGCACAGGTCGGTCAGGACGCCGCAACGCCACCGCCGCCGGTGGCGCAGTGGAAGCCGCAGCGGCAGCGCGGGCTCTCGGCGAAATTGCCGATCGCGAAGGACGCGGCGAGCGGGCCCACGAGGAAGCTGAGCTGGTCACCGGCGCGGTCCACCTCGGAGACGCCGAGCCACACGAAGAGCACCTTCACGCTCACCCCCTGCAGCTCACGAATGGACCCCGCCGTGGCCGTGCCGGCGATGCGCCGGTCGTAGCGGACCACGTACCGGTCGGCGATCCGGAACTCGCATCCGCCGCGCCCGGAGAAGAACAGCTCGAAGGAACCGTCGGCGCGGAGCTCGTACCGCTGCACTCCCTCCGGGAGGATGCCGCGAGGGAAGTTGTACCGCTCGAGCATCTCGTACGCCGTCGGTGTCGATGAGTTCGCGGATGACCTCGAGGCGGTGGCTGAGCCGGCGGCCGTGAAGAAGACGATGAAGAGGAGGAAGACACGGTGGGTGGAGGCCATGGTTGCTGCTTCCTCTGCTCTCCCTGGGCGCTGGTGAGGCGATGTGTTAGTTTGGTGGCTTCCTTGCCCTTGGAGAGGATTTGTTGAGTTTGAGCACGAGTAATTGCTAACCTCCCAAATGATGCTGGTAGTTCTTGCAACAATCATTAGATGAACATCACTTTTTTAAAGAACAATGCTGACGACTTGGAAATTGGAATCAATTATGAACTTGCTTTTGCTCTTCTTTGGAGCTGACTGTTTGGGTATTCTTTTCTTTTACTGCTTTCAGGGGGTAAAATGACTGCGAATCAGGCAGTAAATTATTGTGATAACTCATTGCACTGAAGCAACACAGATCCGTTACCTATTGACAGGTCCAAAACTATTTTCTTCAAGACTAGGTGTCTAAATGTGAAATTGCTCCCAGCACCTAAGGTGCTCCAGCTCCAGTGCTCCAGGCCTCCATAACATAAAAACACCTCAACATGTGAATGTAGCATTTCTTTTGATAAAAAACATGTAATAGTGCTCATTATCATCTACAATCATAAAAAGTGTGGGATACAATAAAAAACATACGCAAATAGAAATGAAAGTGACTAATTTTTTTACTTAAACAATAATGAGTGACCAAATCCATAACATTACTATTTGTATGCTAATTTCTCTTTCTATTGCGGGCATCCTACAGAAGTGTTTGCTGCAACTAAAATTCTCTTAACGATGCTTTTATGCACAATACAATAGTATTTTTTTTGTCGGAATGTTTCATATATATTTTAGAGTGAATATCGTGAACTAAAACATCATCACCTAATTCTGCACGTGACACTTAGTGATATTTTCTCAGAGCCAACTACAACTACGGAATCTACTATTCGGTCTTTAGAATATTTTTGTTTTATAAAACAAGGTTTACATTCATTAGAGCTATGAATTTTATATCATAGGGGGCATGTGCCCATCCAAATGTGAACTTTAATTAAAACACTCCACATGTCGAATCGTTGATTATATTGTTCAACCTATCATATGATTTGCCCACTTGTCGAATAATTGCATTCAAATCATGAATTCAATTATTTATCCACTGTCGCAGAATTCTATGCATCATAAGCTTTGTCGGTACACAGTATTTCAAAAGGATTTTTTCACAAAATACTCAATAATAACGATATTTATCATTTCAATATAAGAGCAACTTTAAGAGATTAGCTAAAAGTATATTATAAACTTCTTGAATTAGCTACTATCTAAAATAAAGCACAAAAAACTACTCTAATCCAATAGCCTATGTACGATTGATTAAAAGACTAGCTAGCAACACTGGCTTTCCTAAATAGCTAGCAAGGATTCTAGAATGAAGCCCTATTGAATTTGGAATCAGTTAAACAATTTGTCAGTATATTAGATTTTATAACCTTTTTTTGCTATCTGCTGGAGTTGCTCGATTTCCTAATCTAGTTTTGGCTACGTGGATTCGAATCTGATTCCTCAGTAAAAATATATTTGCAAATTTTTATTTAGATCTCAAACATAGTTTGTGGCCTACCATCACCATATAGGTAAACCCACGTGAATTCACTCAGTAATTTTTAGAATATTTATTTATGTTTTTAGTAATAATGGGTTTGTAATGCACACAATACTTACCGACCCTAGACAAGTTGACCTTCTGCTAAGTGGCCAGTGAGTAACATGGCAAAAACACTAATTAGAGACTGCATCTCCTTGGATACTTGCTACCATATAATTATGCATGTGCTCAGTCTAGATGGGCTCAGTGAGTGCACAGTTTGCAACACGTGGTGAAATGGATTTTGGATAGTACACACTGAAAAACATGGCCTTTGTTTTCTTTTCTCGGTGCAGAGTTACACAAATAACTATATTTTTTTCAAAAACACATGCAAATTATTATTGGTCAAAATTTTTATTTTATAACAATTCAGTACTGAAAACTAACTATACTTTCAGATTATGAAGATCTAAAAGTCTGGATTATGTATAGCATCCTAAAAGAAATTCATCCGCATTGTGGGGTCAAATCGTAGCACTAGATGAGAGAAGACGAGTAATAAGAATGCATATACATATACATGAACAAATGCAACAATTAAAGAGACAAAGCAAATAAGATATATATGTAGCACATCGTAAATTTATACGAACCAGAAAGAAAATCCAAGAAACGTGACTCATCGATCACGGACTCGTGGTCACGGATCAGGAGGCCGCGACGGCGTCTCCGGCCGTCCTGCGGCGACACTGTGGGCTGTAGGCGAAGTTGCCGAGCGGGAACGACGTGGCGATCGGGCCGACGAGGAAGCTGAGCCGGTCTCCGGCGCGGTGCACCTCGGTGATACCGATCCACGCGAACCACACCTTCACGCTCACGCCCTGCAGAACCCGGATCGACCCGGCCCGGACCGTCCCGGAAACGTGCTGCTCGTACCGGAGCATGTACCCGCCAGGAACGCGGAGCTCGCAGCCGCCGGTGCCGGAGAGGAAGACCTCGAAGGAGCCTTCGGGGCGGAGCTCGTACCGTTCCACGCCCAACGGGAGGACGCCACGCGGGAAGCCGAACCGCTCTAGCATGTCGTAGGCCGTCGGCGTCGTTGAGTTGCCTGAGGCGGTGGCGGATGTGGCAGCTGCGGAGAAGACGATGAGGACGAGCAACAAGTGGTTGCGGTTCTTGGCCATGGCTGCTGCCTTGCTTTCTCCGCTGGTGAGGTGACGGCGAGCTAGTGTCGTTGGTTGCTTACTTTGCTTCTTGCTTGTTCTTGGAGTGCATTTATCAACTATGCAACTGCAAGCAAATGATTTAATCCCCCAAGGACGTTGTGACAGATTTGTTTAAAGATGGATGCAGTTGACCTGGAAGGAGCCATATGCTATTTCTTTTTTGGACTTGCATGTGTTTCGAATATGTTTTTTCTTCTTCTGAGTTGCATGTGTTTTGACTATTGGGTTGTGTCGAAGCTCACTCTAGAACTGTGCTTACTACACCACACATCAAATGATTAGTTATTGATTTTAATAATAAATGCTCAGAAGAGAAATTATTGTGTACACAACGCACCGTAAGTTGAGTGTTTGCTAATTGCTAGCTTAGCGTGGTATAGCGTCCTTACCCATCTGTGTTTCGTACATAGGAATAAGAAAGGATCTTAATTCCCGTTCGAAGGGCTCTGTCCCATGTAAAATTACTTCTTATTCTGGTCCTTTTTCTTTCCCAGAAAAGCTGCTCTGGTGGCTGCCTGCACGACAGCGCAAGGTCCAAAGTGAATTGGTTAGATATGGCATGTAAAGGTATTCTCTATAAAAATAGATCAAGAAAAACTCCTCTCCCCTTACATTCAGGTGCTTCCCCTGGGAGTTGAACTGGGGACCTTGGAGCAGAGCCCTTCGAACCACTAGGTGAGGGACCGTTTCGCAGTAGCATTTTCTATGGTTGCTTAGATTTTCTTATTTTGAATATCCAAGCTGTCAAACTCTTAATAAAAAATAGTGCAAAGGGATTCCTTTTAAACACTTCTATTAAACTTGAGGCTTAAAAGTCTAACTTGCGACATTGAATTTGGTTGCACTACGATGATGAAATTGAATTTTTCTTTATTTTTGAACCACTGTTGTTGGCTTCACCGCTCCAGCACTTACTAGAAATGTTTTTTCAGAAATTTAGTTTGCAGATTGTTGGGGGATCGTCTGAAGTCTCCTCAAATGAACTTCGTATTCCTTATTCCACAAACACGGATTGACATTTTCTAAAGCAGGTCGAATTGTCAAGGTGAAACTACAAAGGAGCTGCCGAAATAAATGTTAAAAATATTAATATATTATAGGACATAATTAATATCATTGGATAGATCGTTGAATTTACTCTCATAATAAACTTGTTTAAATACACAAATGTTACTGGTATTTTATACAAATATAGTCAAACTTAAGAAAGTTTGGCCATCACAAATACCATGATGACTCTTATTTATGGATGGAGGGTGTAGCATTCAGTAACTTCCATACATCTATGACTTCCTCTTGTATATCTTGAACCATGCCCTTTCACACAGTTTGGTCCAACATGTTTTTATTATTATTTATCGTGATCCCTT
Organism: Chloris gayana; assembly: GCA_031894775.1. Classification (NCBI taxonomy): domain Eukaryota; kingdom Viridiplantae; phylum Streptophyta; class Magnoliopsida; order Poales; family Poaceae; genus Chloris; species Chloris gayana. The sequence continues at coordinate 95,007 of JAUNZO010000177.1, forward strand.
TTACATCATCTAGAAATACCAAAGAAACATGTAGAGCTATTAGCTAAAGAAAAAAATATCTATTCCTATTCTTCCTCTTCTTCCAAGGTATAGAAATCAATCTCCTGCAACTTCTAGAAATCAAAAACCCGAAGGGGCTGGCAATGCCCCTGCCTAATTCTGCACAACTAGAAAACGGCCTCAGTTGCACTGGGGGCTATTGGCAAACTTGTCCATGGGGAACGACTTCGATATTGGTCCGGCTACAAAGTGGAGCTGGCCGTCAGAGGCGTCGACCTTTGTGATGCGAATCCACAGGAACAGCTCCTTCACGTGCACACCCTGCAGATCGGAAACTGACTGGTTCTGGAGGTTCCCCTTTATGACGCTGCTGTACCTGACTTTCATGCCGCCGGCACGGAGGTTGCAGTCCGCCGGGAGGTACACCTCGAAGGAGCCGTCCGGGTTGAGGACGTACCCGGTCACGCCCTCCGGCAGGATGCCCGGGGCAAGGTTGTACTGTACCAGCATATCGTACGCTGTTGGTGTAGCCTCGGGAGCGGCGGCCGGCAGGGAGGCTGCTGTCGGGATAGGCAAGGTAGAGGAGGTAGTGATGGCAGGCCAGGCTACCAAGATTGCAATAAGTAACGGAATGGTCATGAGGATGCAGTGCTTGGTCATGGTGGCTCACGCTAATGTGTGGGGGGAGATTTTGCAGAACTTTGTTGTGGTGAAGATGATCCAGACGGAGACTCCTTATATAAACAGTTCCGCCGCGTGATATTCCAAACTGGCATGATCTTTCCAGTTGTGAGGAGAGGCGAACTTTGGTAAGTGTTATATTAGCAAAATCATATCTACTGGATGTTTTGAATATTATTACTAATTATGTAGTGCACTACCAGATCCGAAGACGATTTGGTGGCCAGATAATCTAGTGCACATATTTTGAGTCACATTGGGTAGTATAACAAATGACGATACACAATGAATGTACAAAAATAAATTGGATATGCGCTGGAGCTAGTAATTTGAATGTTGTGGCTCTTTCAAATGAAACCAGAAATATGATCAAGAGAGTGGTTGGTTGACCATTGCAGTGGTTAGATTCTTGCATGTATGGATTTGTTGAGTCCGACTCCTATGCCCCCTTCGTTATATATTGGGGAAAATTTCAGTGCAAAGGTGCAAATGGGCTATTGTAGCCACCAGATCGTCATCCAACTATCAAGAGGCAGGTCTCTAATCCCCCATGTACAATTTTTCAAAGAACCCCCTCAAAGAACGCAACTCCTAGAAAAAACTCTCAACAGGTGCCCAGCTTCCTCGTCGGCCTCTTTGTTAGTTCTTACAGGGACCGTTCGGTGGCAATTGTTGATCTAGGGCAAATCACCGAGGGATGGATTGACAAGCCAAAATTATTTATGCCGATCTAACATATTCACCCGTGGACCCATGCTCATTTCATTCGCAGCCACATCTATGTGGTTGCATCACATATATCTTCCAGCATTTCGAATCCCAACAATTCCAACCCCGGTTTTTATTTCTAGCATTACCCACGGCCACACCAAGAATATTCATTGCAACACAATCTCTGTCCTCATCTGTGCTCATTGTTTCAGATATTTGTTTGTATTTACCCATTTGCAATCAAAATACTAATCTATTTTGAACGAGTTGTTTTAGTGTCAGGTTCAACGGTCTGAAATTTAGAAATTGATTGTACATAGCAATGCCTCTCGATAATTAAATTGTCGGATGAAAGTTGTTCTTGTCGTGGCCTCTGGATCCAACCGATGCATTACGCGTCATCGGGTACACCAATCGGCACAGGAGGTTACAGACATGGAAGCAGCACAAAGAAGTTAGATACCATAATTAAATACAGTACAGGCTCTGTTTAGATTAGTTTCGGTTTCTAATAAACTTTCTTCTAGATATAAGTTAGTTTCTAAAAAAAATTAGATAGGGCTATTTGAAGGCTGCAGATTCCTATATAACTAGTACAAAACAGCAACTTTGATAGTTAGTAACCAGCCTATCCATCTTTTATTCGAATATAAAACATGCTGTGGGCAATACTTACCATCGTATTGGTTTTAGGAACAAAATTAAATGACGTCATGACTTCTTTTATTTATTGAAGCGTCGAAGCAAATCACTAACTTCTGAGTGAATACGTTTCCGTGAAAAAAATAATTGGAGGCGGGTGTTGGTTCTATGGAGAGAAGGCAGGAGGTTTGGAAAAAAAAGGGACGCGAACATTACCAAAAAAAAAAAAAAAACTGGAGCCAAACGTCTATCTTGGGGAAAAGAAAGAAAGGTAGTAAGCAGGTCTTTGTAGTTTTTTCAGGTAAAAATTATAATTAGGTTGGATAATATTATAATTTGTTAAGAATGTATATTCCAGATTTTAAAAAATGATATGGTCTTGTTCAGAAAAGCTAGTTTCTTAGATACTCGAGGAATAGCGAACCTTGGCTTTATAGCAAATGCACCCACTATCACTAGGAAAGATGTGATTCTCTATGATTGCATAGTGCGCCTTATTATTATGAGTGGAGTCTGTCCAATGGCAATGTGTCATCCTGCGTCCATACGGGATTAAGAAACGGAACTTTATTAACTAAAGTTAAATAAATAAAGTAGAATTTTCATTAAATAATTAGCACACGGCATTTTTTTGCACTTTTGGGCCTAGGGCCACTCTGGACTTTTGACCCAAAAATTTATTAGTGCTTTGCCATTAGCCTGAAAGCTCTAATTCGTTTTGCACATGATCTTATTCACGGGATTCATGTACAAAACCAATTAGCATTTTAGGACTATCTAAAGACTTTAGAATTTTAATATTCATGCTTACACTTATTGAAATATCTTAGTCAACAACTTTAGGTGTGAGGGTCCAAATTTCACCGGAGGTGAAATTCAAGTCCAGCTCATTGCTATTCCCAGGAGGATAGCATGTACAACCAACACAATTGATAAGCAAAAACCAAAAGGATAGAATAAAAGTAAGGTAAGACATGGAACATCATCTAAAATCATCTCAAATCTCAATAATATTTATCATCCATATGAGTACAAGAGCGAGGCACGCAGGCCAGGCATGAACATGTTAGATTCTAGCGATAGCAACGAACCAACTCACATAGCGGAAGTCTTGGACATGGGTCACCAATTCAAAGGCACTTGAGTGTAGGCAAGACACTCACTCCTCTCCATTGGCTCCATCGCAGGCTTAGAAGCGTCCACTGCCTCAACGTCTGAAAAAATAAAGTGGGAAAGCCGTGAGTACATAAAGTACTCAACAAGCCGCAACTATCTAGCAACAATGTTATGCATGCTTGGATATTTTCACGGATAGGCACAGGCTCAAGCACCTAAAGCAATTATCCTGAAGTCTATGTGAGTCAAGATTTATCATTAATCAAATTTATAAGTGGCCTCACAGGATTCAACGCAATCTTGCAAGGGTCAAGTTTTAAGTCCAGCACATGTCCACTGGAACCACAACTCGAAGTCGGAAGTAAAACACCCATAAGAGGGGAGACGAAGTAAACTAATCAAGTGGGAAGCTGCTCTTATCCACGGGCATGGCTATACATATAGATTATATCTCTGCAGAGTATACACATGTACCCACGTGAAGAGATACTATAACTTAGGACTATCGTCGTAGCCTAAGCATAGAAACACTCACAAGATCAATCAAGAATGCATCAATCGGTGGCGCCCGTTCTCTAGGTCCGGGATCCCCCATAAGAAACGGCACAGGGTCCTGAAGGTGTGACAGGCCTACCACTAACACTATCTCTGCACCACGACGGGCCAGCCGGTTCTCCGCAAAGCATTATGATCTAGCACATGCTCATACGGGTCACGTGGTGTGTACGTAAGCCAAAGAGCATGCAACACAAGAACCAGTCCTCAAGTTGCCGGGCAAGTCACCGATCCCTCTCCTCAAAACCACAGTTTCAACAACAACGAGTAGCACCGGAACAGGAACTCCATAACCCGAAGTTCCTACACAAGTGTGCCCGCAATAGGCACTCTCCAAGTGGGAACTCCCCAAAAGTCCCCCAATACCTAATCACTTACACTCACCTCTTCAAAACAACCTATAGAGCTTCTATTAAAAACACAACACCTAAGAAGCACCTACAACTTATTTAACACCAAAAACATGTATCATCATCATGTGGGGTAAACAAGTGGCAAAGGTAACATGATATGGCATAGGAATGATACTAGCAGCAAGTAACAGTTCATATGCATGAGTCAAATTATGCAAGCACTAAATAAGCTCAAGAGTGATCAAGGAATGCAGCTTGCCTTGGAAACTTGGTCCCCGGTGGGGTCGGGGTACTCCTACGGCTGCTCTGGTGGGAACTCCTCAAACTGCGACTCCTCTGTCAAACACATATCACGCGGTATGAGTTAGACACGCAAATCGAGGCAATTAGGTCACGAATCGAGAAGGCAGAGATTTACACTACTAGAACATGGCTAACAACTACACCATCGTGTAGAGTACATGGCTACAAGACCAACGCAATCGGCCGCGCATTTTTCCGAAGCTCTAGGAAAAAGATATAAATTTCCAAATAAAAAGGATTAATGGAAATTCAGAAAACATTGAAAAAGGAAAAACAGAGAATATTCCCGAAATACTCCCTGCCACGTCAGCACCACGCCAGCGCCACGCAGGCACCATGTCGGCGCCACGTAGGACAAATATCCGCCAGGTCAGCAACACGTGGCACTACATCTGCCACGTCACCCTTGCCAACTCAACGCCATGCCAGCATATTTTCTGCCATGTAGGCACCACGTGGCCAACTTTCCTGCCACCTCAACACACTGCGTCGGCGCCGCCGAGAGCAGAGCGGCGTCGCCACGCCGCCACCGTGCTGATCACCAAAATTGCCACGACCCAGCACTACATCTCGTCGGCGATCAAGCCAAGACCACCAGGAGAACCAGCAAGGTCGCGCACACACGGGGATGCTCACCACCAGGACGAGCCCGGCCGGAGAGACGCCACGAGGTCGCCGGAGTTCTTACTAGCGGCGCTCACAAAGGGGAAAAGCCCACGGATGTGCAAAACTCTCAATTGAACACACCCTCATGCAGCTCATGCTACTAGGAATCTTCCGCACCCACTCCCGACCGAGAAAGGTCGCCGGAGACCCGCCGGCGGTGAGCTACACGGCAGCGGAACAAGGAAGCACCACGGATCCTAAGAAAACCTATCCCTTTCTTCCCCAAATCGCACGCATACGCTCCCTGGACACCTCGCGAAGCTCCACGACCTCTCAAACAGGCACAAGCACACGTGCAACTCAAACCTCGCCGGCGCCCGTGGCTAGCGGCGGCGGAAACAAGACGAATTCGACCAAAACACAACTAATCCGAGGGAAAGGAAGGGGCTCTTACCAGGAAGCTTCTGGAAGGTTTAGCTTGGACGGGGAGGGCTTGGTCAGGTTAGGCGGCTCGAGGAAGATGACGGTTGACGACAGGTGGCACAGGCGGTGACCACACCAGTTCACCACGCCAGCGTTCCGGGGCTGAGAGGTCACAAAACGAACGGCATCAGGTCTAGGTGATGAGGCGCGCAACGAGTAACAGAGAACAGAGGTCTGCGAAGGAATCGGCGGTCAACAACTTCAAGAGACTCGCTCTACCTCCACCGTGCACGAAACTTGACGAGATCAGCCCAAGGCTGTGCAGCTCAACATGAAGAACGAACTGGTGGTGACAGAGCTCACCAGCACACTCCTTCTCAACGGTGGCAATGGAGGGCTGAGGCGAAGGCCACTAGGGTTTGGGCGGTTTTTGCCTAGAGACGGTGCGGGGTGGGGTTTGGAGCTGGGCGGCGTCCTCCAAGGGTTTTGTAGGGAAGGTGCGGGAGCAGGTACGTCAAGCAGGGCGTTGGGCGGTAGCTGGTGGAGATGCCGCGTGGCGTTTTCGGCGTCCGCGCCTAGTCCGCGTCACGCGCTGGTCAAAAAGGAGGGCGATGCTACTGTCCATGTGCTAGGTGGGCTGGTTCGGGATGGTTTGGGCTTCGTTGGGCTAGGAAACAGGAAAAGGGGTGGGCTTGGCTGGAGAAATCGATCCATGGCGCTCACCAATTCAAACATTGTTTAAACATTTTCCAAGTTTGATTCTTCTCCAAATTTTCTTATTACACAAGTTTGAATTTTTACAACTTGGGTTGTTACATTGGGCACTATTTGGATCACTCTATAGGTCCAACGCAATCTATCAAAGAAAAATATATCATCATTTATAAAACTTCAAACACTTGGTTGCCATATATTCATCCAGTCGGGACAAAGTTAGACATTCGGGTCGGACCTATAACAATTCCCTTGTTTTTTAGAAAACTAGTTTGTTGAAATTTGCGAGTCTCCTATTATGCCAGTGTATTATCTTGTTTCTAAAATCCAGTTTTCTAGTTTCTAAAAAGCTATCTTTTCCTAAAAAGGATTGGGTACTCGTTAATTACCAAAAATACAGGTTTGTTAATTTACGAAATCAGGGTCCAAGCAACCCCATCTACCTTTATTTTTTTTAGAGAGCATGTAACACATTTCATGAAGAAAGAGACTTACACTAGTGGTTTCGTAACTGGAGAAACAAATTCCACAACTAGTACATGTTAGTTGTGGCTTACATATCGAAACCCAAGCGACCTACTATTTAACCTATCTATGTTACAATTAAGAAACATATATCCATTATCAAGTAAAGGTGCGACCGCCAAATTCCCTGCTAGTTTCCAAATCCTCATTTCAGTGACAATGTCATTGATGCACACGTCTGGTAAGCTTCCTGATTTGGTCAAATAGCCGCTTGCTCCTTTCCTTCCACAATGACCAGACATACGATAAGGATAGTCAAAACCCTTTTGAAGTACTAAGGCCATTCTCAGTGTAAAGTTTCAATGCGTAGTTTCCAAGAGTGCCACGTCATCCTATAATTTTGAAATGGATAAATGAAACTAGGTTTCTTGATGCTAAGTTTCATTTCACGATTTCATATGTGCATCACTTAAATGTTTCTTCCAAATGACCATTAGGAATTGTTTACTGTGTTGAGATGAAACTCAAACCCTCTCAACGGAGTTTCATTTTGGTTTCAATATTTTGGTAACCGTGTACAGCAAGTTTCATCCCTATGAAACCCAATTCTTCTCTACGGCATAACCATGTGAGTTCCAAAGAAACAAAGCGACTTATACCAACACTGCTGGCTGTACACACATTCGAGAAGGAGATGATCCACTGTCTCTGGCTCTTGATCGCACAAGGCACATGAACCGTCATACCGAAAGCTGTGATGGAAAAGCCTGTCTGATGTCCAACACGATGGTATAACGCGAGCTAAAGATGGAATTTGCATTGGAGCAGAGCCCTAATTTTCAACAGATATTTACCTCCAGCCATATACAGATACGAGCAGAGCCCTAATTTTCAACAGATATTTACCTCCAGCCATATATAGATATGACCGTGGAAGAAGGCTCTGTATGTTGAGGCAGCTAAGTACTCACCCGTTGCCAGCCATTTCCAAACAAAGCAGTCCATGGCGGAAGTGTTTAGTTTTAGTTTAAAAACCAGTTTCTAGGAAACCACCTGTAGAAATAAGTTTCTCAGAAACCAAAACTGATCAACATAAGCTTGTGAATGAGGATGACTTCTACGCATATTTATCCATCATCTAACACATCTTGAGTAATGTATGATTTTTTGGAACATTGTGCGACTGAACGTGTGTGATAGGTTTAAAAGTTTCACTTAGGACGCTGCGCTATTGAACCACATTCGCTGTGCTATCGAACCACATTTACTATATTTCACTATTTTCACTATCCATAATAACTACTCCCTCTAACCCAAATTACATGCCATCCTAGCTCATTACTAGATTCATTGAACATTTTCTGAATATGGATAAGAAATATGTCTAGATTTATTGAACATTCGATGAACCTAGACATAAAAAATACCTCGAGGCTGGCAAGTAAATTATGACAGATGGAGTATTTTTTACTAAAATATTTTTTGTAAATAAGTTTGAGGCTACCATTGATGGGTTGTTAACTTAATAGAATTGCCATTAGATTGTACACATTTTTTAAGGGGAATTCCCATGTATGTCACCCAGAAAACTTGTAATATCTGATATGCCATTGTTGTCTCGATGACAGTTAGGACTTGTTGTGTCAATGACGTGTGGGTCAGAACGGCATACAAGGGATTTTAGTTGTAGCCATTATTTTCCCTATTTTTAAATTTGTACAAGACAAATAACCCATTTCACTGAAAAAAGATATATGTATATGATTTTTATATCGTTATGTATCTGTCATTTTTTCTGTAATTTGTTGTGTCTTACTGTCACATTCATCAAAATAAGTGAACTATGCAGTCCCCTGGTCCATTTCTTGGACTGTTTGGTTTAGATATATACCAATGTATATAGTTTTATTTCTAGCTGCAACATCAATGATTGGAGGAATTACTGTTAGGCAAAAAACTAGTACCATAAACCTAGAGTTTGAATCGAACTGGAACAATTCTATCAGAGTAGTGAATTAATCTTTCTTTCGTCGAGACAAAATCACTTTGAAAAAAATTACTGAATAAAAAATAAGGCTAAGCGCTTAGAGAATTATGATTCAACCATGGAATCAAATTTTGGTTAACATCTTATATTCAATCACCCAATTCTTTGTTTGCTAAAGAAAAAAAAATCATCCAATTATTTTTTTGGATATCTAGATCATACACATATTTAATTCTTCTTTCAAGTCCTCATACTGAATCACGGAAATATAACGTGTCCATTTCCTTCTCTTAATAACTGTTACATTATGAACTAGAGATAAGAAACAAACATGTAGAGATATGGAGAAAGAAAAATATTATAATATCATTCTTCAAAAAATAAGAAAATTAATCCTGCAATACTAGAAAACAGAAGAGACGTTTAATGGTACATACTACTACTAGTAAATACTAGTAGTAGTGTGTACCGTAAAACTGCTAAAATAAAAAAACCCTGAGGCGCTGCCAACGTCCTGCCTGATTTTGGCTAACCAGAGCCGCGTCAGTTGCACTGGGGGCTATTGGAGAACTTGTCCACGGGGAACGACTTGGATATGGGGCCGGCGACGAAGTGGAGCTGGCCGTCGGAAGCGTCGACCTTGGTGATTTCAATCCACAGGAACGTGATCTTCACGTTCACGCCCTGCAGATCACGTATCGCTTGGCTTTGGATGCTCCCCTTGATGACGCTGCTGTACTTCACATCCAGGCCGCCAGCACGGAGGTTGCAGTCTTGCGGGAGGTATACTTGGAAGGAGCCGTCCGGGTTGAGGACGTACCCGGTCACGCCTTGGGGCAGGATGCCCGGGGCAAGGTTGTACTTCTCGAGCATATCGTACGCTGTAGGCGTAGTCGTGTTAGCGGTGGGCGCGGCAGCCGGAGTGGCAGCTGTGCCATCAGGTATGGTAGCCAAGGCAGCGGTGGCAAGAGAGGCAACGATGACGGCAAGAAGGAAAGGAATGGTCATAAGGATAGAATAATGCTTGGCCATGGTTCGTGGTTGTTCCACAGTGGTTTGGGAAATATGTTTTGGGGAATGATGATTTAGACGAATGCGTGCCCCGTATATATACAGCTCTGCTGCCACAGGATCGTCCTGTGAATGTTTTGGAGTGCCTAGATTCAGACGTTTCGTCCGCATTCAGAGAAGTTCAATGGACCTGGTACATAGCCAGAATGGCAAAATCATATATACAATTCATTAAGTGCTGACAAAATCATATATACGTGGCAGAGATACACTTCATCATGTACTAGCAAAATCATATACGCTAGCTGGATGTTAGTAGCTTAATAAATGAGTAGATCTGGGAAGATTTGGTGGTCAGACATGGGGACACGAAATTAGAGGCACAAAAGGCCGGGTGAAGACAAATGGCACACGATAACTAAATAGCTATAATTAGAGACAAACGCTTGAGCTAGTATTCCATTGAAATGAAAAAAAAAGTGGTCAAGAGTGGTTGGTCAACGATAGCAATGGTTAAGTTCTCCCACGTATGGATTTGTTGAGTGATTTTATATATCCAGGAAATTCTGATGTTGTTCTGTCTAAAGAAAAAGAAATTCTGATGTAATTTGTTTGTATGAGAGTTTGATTTGCATTAATCAGCGGTACAATGGCCTCCTTAACACTTCTTTTTTTATGGCCCATATGAAATTTCGATGAATGTAGTAAAGAAGATAGAAACGTGGCCTAAACATATTTTCCTTTTTCCTTTTTACGAGTAAAGGGGATCGTATGTTCTTTATCTATATCTATACTAATAATATAAATTCAGTGAGTTCGTCTACGCCCTCATCCGTGTAAACCCGTCGGTTGACCTGTCTGTTAGAGTGTGGTCCGGCTAGTCGTACTTACGAGCCCCCGCCGCTAGCCCAGGTCACATTGGGCCTACCGAACCATAGGCCTAACTAGAGCACCCAACCAAGGTCCCGGGCCACCTCAATCCAAAAGACTAGTCCGATACGTGAGGATCCCTCCACCTTATTAATTTGCTCCCCCATCATCAATAACCGATGTGGGACTAAACCCAACAATCTCCCCCATCACATATCAGGTGGCCCCATCTCCCCTTCACATCCGGGTGGACACCGCTCCGACAGACTCGATAATCATGTGGCCCGGGAGATCTAATCCGATGGCTTAATATCCGTGTGAGGTCCCGAGATTGTTTCAAGTTTCTAACCATGGCTCGATACCACCTGTTAGATTGCGGTCCGGCTCCTCGTACCCACGAGCCCCTGCCGTCGCCCAGGTCACGTTGGACCTACCGAACCATAGGCCCAACTAGAGCACCCAACCAAGATCCCGGCCACCTCAACCCAAAAGACTAGCCTCGATAGGTGAGGATCCCTCCACCTTATTAGTTTGCTCCCCATCATCAATAACCGATGTGGGACTAAACCCAACACCGTCGCTCCCCGAATAGACATGCGGGGCCCACCGTGTGCCCCCGCGTGTGACCGAGTGCTTCCTCCGATCCTCCCCCTTCCCCGTACGGAATCACGCATGGACGCGCGCCTGCCCGCGAGCGAGGTGGCACGACACACGGCTAGGGTTTCCCCACAGGCCGCCGCTACCGCCGTTCCTCCGCTCTCCCGTGGCCACCACTCCCCGTCCGTCGTCGCCTGCACCTCGTCCCGAGACGTTGTCGTGGCCTCCGATCTCCTCGCCTTAGATCCGGTGGAGCGAGTGGCTAGAGATCGGCGGATGCTCTTCATGGACCTACAAATCACCCGGGCACCGAGCCTCTTCTCCGTGCCCTGCTCATGCGCCAGCCGTGTGATTGGCCACATTGTAATCCGTCGCTTATTCGGATCAATCAGTCCCACACCGCGCCATCCAAGAATCATGCCTCCTCCCGCGCCGCCGGTGGAACAAAAGGCCGGGTTACGGCAGCGGTAGACAGAAAAAGCCGGTAGAGCAGTGGCACCGTGTGACTCGCTTGCCCGGAGGTCGACGTCGTTCCACACCACCGCTTGTCGACGCAGAGGCCCCGGACGCAGCACGACCTGCTCGCAGGTGTCGGGAGGTAGGGCCTCCGGCGTGCCGGCTCTAACTGCAGCGACGTTACTCTCCCGTGGTCGGTTGGCAAGAAGGCCGCACCGAGCAAGGTGCTAGTGACCGTGGCCGTGCAGCAGAGCATGTGGCTACTGCAGGTCATGGCGCGCACCGAGTGGCGCATCGCCGACATGGTCACCGCCGCGGTGGAGCTCTACATCCGTAACATCCCATGTATTTGTATCCCTTCAAAATTTTGAATAAATTAAATTTGGATGAAGTTTGCTCAAATTCGGAATGGAAATCAATTCGAAATCGTCTTTGTTTGAATTTACTCGCGCGTGGGCCAAATCTTCGCCGCGGCCCAGCCTTCCCTTCTCTATTTTCTGGCGCGGCCCACTCCCTCCCTTCTCTTCTCCCCTTTCCCACCCGCGCGGCCCAGCAGCCCGACTCGGCCCGGCTCCTGTTTTCTTCTCCCCGGCGCCCATACCGCGCGCCGCGCACCCGTGAGCTCGCCCGTCGTCTAGCGCCGCCCCTGCGTCGGCCGGCCCCGCGCCCGGCCGAGTCGGCCTCGGATTCTAGCGAGCCGCCTGCCGTCCCGTGCTCCTCTCCCCCTTTTTAAAACCCCGCGCCGCCTCCGGGCGCCCAAACCCTAGCGTCCGCCCGTCGTCTCCCCTGCGGCCGCCGGAGCAGCCGGTCGCGCGAGTGAGTCGCGTGTCCACCTCCTTGATCTCCTTTCTCTGCCGGTGCTAGTGACCCTAACCCCATCGCCTCGTCGTGCACCAGGGAGGCCGAGCCGGACCAAAGGAGATTTCAGCCGCGGCCTACCTCCCCGTCGTTCATCCCCTCCGGTGAGAACCAGCCGCTCTCGTGCTCGTTCTCGTCTCTCCGTCGCTTGCCGTTTCTTTGGTCGCCGACCCCCGTCCTCTTGCCGTCCGGAAGCTCGGGAACGGTGGATCGCGTGGTCACCGTCCCGTCTCTCGCGCGCCCGTCGATCCGCCGCCGCCTCACCTCACCGTCCGGCGTTGTCCGTCCTCTCTCGCCTCGCCCGTGAGCCGCGCAAGGACCCCGGTGAGTCCGCGCACCGATTTCCCTCCTTCCCTCTTGATTTAGCCTCGGATTGATGCTTTCCGTCCGCTCCGTCCGCCGCGCGCCATGGTCGTCGGTGGGCCGTGGTCTAGAGGCCGGCTCATGCTCGCTAGGGGTCCCGTTAGCTTCGCCTCGCTCGGTAGTAGCTCGTGCGCACATCTGCCGGTGGAATAGTGCTAGGTTTTGCAGGTGCCATCGCGGTCCCCATGGCCGCCGCCGCGGACCTCGCCGCCGGCGGCTCTTCCGTCGTCGTTTCGGCCGGCCGTGGGGCACGTTAGCCTCGCGCGTAGATGAGCAGCCGTTTAGCGTAGGTTTTGTGCGTTGTGGTTGAGTCCGGGGTTTCCCTCTTCGCGCTCGCGCCGGCGAAGCTCCGGCGAGCTCGCGCCGTAGCCTCGTGGCGAGCCGGTGCTCGTAGTGAGGCCCGGCAGTGCGCAAGGTCGCGGGGATGGCTGTGGTGGTCGCCGTTAGCCGTCGGCGAGCCGTAGCTCGAGATCGACGCGATTCCGGCGAGCCCTCGCCCTGCCTCGGCGGCGCCGCCCTCTCCGGTAGTGCTGACGTGGCTAGCCGCGTGGCACATTTTCCGTCGACGTGGCGCCACCGTGGCGGATTTTCTACCTACGTGGCGCCGGTGTGTCGACCGGCGTGGCGGCTGCGTGGCACCCACGTGGCGAAGTAATGCCACGTGGTGCCGACGTGTGAAAGCTTTGTCCCTCGTGGCGCCGACGTGGCACCAACTTGGCGCCGACGTGGTGCTCGCAGTGTCGTGGAATATTCCAGAGAATATTCCATTTCTTTTTATTGGATTTTCCTGAATTTCCATAATTCGTTAATCGTCGGAAATTCATATCTTTTTATCGGAGCGTCGTAAAAATACGCGGTCGGTTGCGTTGGGTTCGTAGCGACGAGATCTACGCGTTAGTGTAGTTGTTAGCTATGTTCTAGTGTCGTAAATTCCGTCGTTCGTTTCGTCACTCTCGTACTTTTCTCGTTTTGCGTGCCTCACCCGTTTCGTACGTTCGTCGACTGCAGAGCTACGAGGAGTTTCCGCCCGTGCCGCAGTTTGAGGAGTTCCCGCCGGAGCAGCCGTACGAGTACCCCGACCCGGCGTGGGACCAGCGTTTCGCGAGCAAGCCGCAATCCTTGACCACTCTTGCTCCTACTTAGCAATTGCATTAAATTGATCCATGCATGACAAATGGTTACTTGCACTTGTAGTCTACCTATGCCATACTATGCCATCCGTGCCACTCGTTGCCATAGGTTGTTCTACCGTTACTCGTTGTTGACGTCAAAAGTCGCCGACACACCGTCGTCCGGAGAGTCCACCGAAATTCCAGCTGACGCAGAATCCTGTGCTCCCAACGGACCGGCTCAACTCGCCGATATTCGTGTGCGCTGGTGCGTGCCGGATGGTTTTCCTGCAAACCAACAAAGACAATAAAAGAGTGTAAAATTCCAGGTCATCGGCCCGGATAGACCGATGTGCAGCCATGGCCGATCACGGCGTAAGATAGACAAAATCGGCCATGAACAGAGAATTGCCCGGCCCATCCATTTATGTATTAAATGTTAGGCAAACGAATCGTGGTACAAACGATACGAAATCGGCCGATGCTATAACATGCGATCGGTGACTAGCAGCCGATTTCGTCGGTAAACGACCAAATCATTAAGACTTTGCAGGGATGTGTTATCGAGTACAATGTAAACAGAGCAATTATTAATAAGATGTAATTAGTTTGGTAGCAAGAGGATAGTTTAATCATCAATCAGATCCGTGAATCGGCCGATCGGGTATGCGGCCGATTCTGCCATTGATTATATCGATGAATTATTTAGATCTATCCAAAGGTATAATGATGATCAATAAGATCATACTTAGTAACTCGGGTTCAAAAGCGGCTTTAACAGGTTTGGCATTAATTAAACATAAAACAGCTTAATGAACGTGATAAGCAATCGGCTAAACACTCCGAAAGAACAAGTAAGACAAATACAACCACACGGATCCCAAATCGACCGGTCGCTCCAACAGGACAAGTCAACCGATGGCACGCGGCTGGACCAGTCTAACGGCCGCGCACGCCCGGCCGATTTAGGACAAGCACAATCATAAACGTCTTAACTATGAAAGTAAGTCTACACCCTAGCCAATCGGCTGCATGCGCCTAGGACAAGTCAACTATCGCAAAGGCAAACACAGGACACGTCAACCGAATCTGCACGATCGAATCGGCCAAGATGTAGAAGAATTCTCATAGCGGCTACCGTGACTCGAACGACCAGATCCGAGCCAATCGGCGCCGTGAGTAAAGGCTGGAACGGGGAGGCAGGACAAGTCAAACTACCTCCACCACGAGCCCGGACCAGGTCAACTTGACTCATCCCGGCCGATACTCACTACGCCGATCGAAAACAGATCCGGTCGCCGGATAACTAGCAATTAAGCCATCTAATTACGAACAATGCGCCGAGAACTAGACAACATAATTACCTTGTCAAGCCAACGTGTCGTCGACCGGAGCCCCGAAGATCCCCGCGCGAAAACAAGTAAAGACTTGACAGAAAATTAGGGTTTGGCGATGCGCCGAGAGTTGTATTGGATGTGAATCGAGTTTACATGTTACATCCGAGTATGTATTTATACTCGGCAAAAAGAATCCTATTCGGACCCTCCTCGGGCCGATTTCCTAACCGACTAGAATCCTTTTTCCAAAACTAACTATTATTTCTAATTTTACAACGTGGGCCGGGCCCATCAATGTTGTGCTCTTCCGTTGGCGTCCGCGCACGATTCCCGGGAGAGACGCGCCTTTTACTCGCCCAAGCGGCCGTCGGCCTTCCGCCCACCGGCCCTTTTTGACCTATAGTCGCCGACAATGGGTCCCTTGGTCAAAAACCGGCGTCAACACATGCCCACCCGGTCTGGGGTATGCAACGCATGCGTCGGACTGATTTATCCTCTTTTATCGCGCCGGTTTTATCGCCCGTCACCTCTTCATAAAAGCCGGGGTTACCCCCGGTCATTTCCCATCTGTTTCTTCTCCTTTGGCTTTCATCTTCCCCTGCTCTAGCGACCTTTGCCCTTTTCGAGCCTTTTCAACTTCCCACCGCGCCGCCGTCGTTTTCTCTTCCGGTGACCATGAATCCCACTCGTTGCTGCTGTCTGCTGCCGCCGCCGCCGACCGAGTCGTCGCCACCACCAACGCCGTTCCGGAGGTAATGTACATTCGAGCATCTCTCTTTTCTACCTTTGCAATTTTCTTCATGTTCTTGTTCTTGTTCATTTTCACGATCTATTTCCTTTCCGTTCCGTTTCTCATTTTAGCCCTATTCCTTGTTTTTAGGAGATCCGGAACCAAGTCGCCATCCCATCCAATATCCCCACTCACTTCCTTTTGGGCCCCATGGGTGATCCCGACCCCACAGATCTCATCCGTGCCGAAACGAACCGGGTCCCGTTTCGGCAACGAGTCTCCTTTACCGACCGAGTGGGCCAATAGTTTTAGGTCATGGCCGACTCCGTCGCCGGATGGCGCGATTGGTATAACCGAGTATCGGCCATCCATCAGCAAGGTTGGGCCAATATCGGCATTGCCCACGCCATCAAACTCTCTTTGGCCGATCACCACAAGAACGAACCGTTGCCGGTGGCAGCTTCTTACCTCCGGTCGGATGCCTTGAACTGTTTCATGTTCGGCCACGGCCCGGCTACCATGACCCTCCTGGACACGGTCATGTTGGCCGATTTGAATATCACAGCGGAGGCCACCCCGGACGCCATCCGCATTAAGTCCTCCCATCGGATCAACCCTAAGGACACCAGGGGTTGGAAGAACTACATCCGGACCTACAACAAAGGGCACGGCTCGGTCGATCGCCGCGAGCACGTTGCCTTCCTCAACATGTGGCTTGACCACGTTTTCTTCGTGGGGTCGGCGTGAGCCCCACAAACAACTTCCTGCCGATGGCCGATGTACTCGGCCGACAGCCATGCCCTCCCTATGGGCAAGTATCTTCCGGGATCGGCCTACCTCCTTCTTCACCAGGTCTCGGTGGAGTTGCGCTCCGGCCGATCGGTCAAGAACCCGGGAGGCCCTTGGTGGTTCATCCAAATGTGGTTGTCCCTTCATACCACCAAGGCCATCGATCCGGACCTCGGTGTCCTCACCTTCCCCGGCAATCATGCCGAATCGGCCACGCCCGATCCAGCCGATGTATCTCTTTCGGGGAAGCGTTGTCCATGGCACCAGGGCGGCCATGTCGGATGACACCTTGGCATATTGGTTCGCCGCCCTCTACAAGGGCCTCAACAACGAAAGTACGGATTGGTACCCGTACATTGATTTCTTCGAGAAGGGGTATGACACTCCTTTCCCGATCGACCCCACCTTCCCAACGGCCAACGCGGAAGCGGTCAAGATCTTCACCACCTGCCTCCGCCCTCGTCTGCTGCCGACGGGACTCATTGCCGGGAGCAAAGCTTTCTGCTCCTATGAGTTCTACCACCCGTCGGTGGCGGCCCGCCAACTCGGTTTCGGCCGCTTGCCCCCAGCCTCTTCTATGTGGGGCAAATAAAGGCGCGAGCTACCGTCGACAACGCCATTCGGTGGAATTGGCTCGTCGGCCGCACCGCCGATGTCGTCACCGAGAAGATGGTTGCTGCAGCTCACGCCGATATCGGCTCCATCGAGGATGACCCGTCGGTCATGGCCAAACTCGACTCCATGCTGGCCCGCGCACTATCTCGCCGTCCAAGACTTCTTGTCCCGTGCCGAGGCCGTCGATTATGCTTAGGTGTAATAGGATTTTGGACACCATTTGTTGTTAATATTTTTCGCACTAAGGGCGATATACAATCATATCGACCATCTAAAGGCGACGTTTAAACATCGGCTAATTTATCGGTTACTTCCTGTATTTTACTTTCACATTTTTTGGGCTAAGGGCGATACTCCCAGTATCGGCCATCTCAAGGCGATGTGCATCGACATCGGCTGTAATCTCTTTTAGACCGAACACTATGAGTTAATCCAAATACTAGGATAATACTGCTTCAAATACTTTCCATTAAGTGCTCGGCCGAATTCTTCCCCTTCTAACTCTTTCAAAATATATGCATTACCCGGTGCCGATCGGCTAATCAAATAAGGTCCTTCCCAATTAGGCGACCATTTACCAAACCGATTGTCTTTCACACCGATCGGCATCCTAAGCTTCCATACCAAATCGCCCTCTTTAAACTGTTTCTGCACAACCTTCTTATCATAATGGCGGGCAACCCTCGCCTTATTCTCGCTCTATTTTTTCCAATGCATCCAGCCGATTTTGTACTACATCTTCTAATTCATCCATCATCAATCCGTAGTACTGATCGGCCGAAAGCTTTTGTTGCAACTCAATCCTTCCGGAGCCGATAGCTGTCTCCCATGGCAGTACGGCTCGTGCCCATATACCAGCTGATACGGCGCAACTTGCATAGCTCCATGCCGTGACATACGATAAGCCCACAAAGCGTCCATCAATTTCATGTGCCACTTACGAGGATACTCTTGTATTTTCCGCTTGATTAACTTGATCGGACTCTTATTCGCCGCTTCAGCTTGTCCATTGGCTTGGGCATAATACGGCGATGAATTAATCAACTTAATTCCCATCTCATCAGCAAAAGATTGAAATTCGTCCGACGTGAATACTGATCCTTGATCTGTTGTGATTGTCTCTGGAATCCCAAACCTATAAATAATATGCTCTTTAACAAACGTTATCACGTCGGCCGTCGAAACTTTACGATAGGGCGCTGCTTCAACCCATTTTGTGAAGTAATCTGTAGCTACCAATATGTACTGATGCCCTTTGCTCGATGCTGGATTTATCTCGGCCGATCATATCCATAGCCCAACCTCTCGAACGGCCAAGGTTTGATTACTCGGATTCATAGCCGATGCGGGCGCCTCTCGTATAGGCCCGAATTTCTGCAGCCTTGGCAACTCTTGTAATATTTGAAACAATCGGCCAACATTGTCGGCCAGTAATAACCAGCTCGCCTTAGCAGCCACTTCATCTTATGGGCCGATTGATGCGTTCCGCAAATCCCATCATGTACTTCGCTCATTACCACTTTTGCCTCGGTGTCATCAATACACTTGAGAAGCACCCCATCAATTGTCTTGAAAAATAGTCGATCATCCAACAGAACATACTTCAAAGCTTTATATCTTATCTTCTTATCTCGTAGGTTGGGATGGATTGCTCAAAAATTTTCGAATTTCCGTACGCCAATCGGCTTCTTCAATATCAGCTATCTCTAAGTCTGTTTTCGCGAGCCGATATCCGGATGCTAGCTGAGCCAAGTTATTTGCTTCAAAATTCTGCTCTCTTGGTATATGGCTGACTTTAACACACTTGAACCTTTTCATTAACTTCTGGCACTTTCTATGATATTGCAACAATATTTCATCTTTACACTCATACTCATCGGCCAGCTGACTCACAACCAACAAGGAATCTCCGAAAATTTCCACAAAATCAGCCCCGGCATCGATGAGTAATTCCAATCCTTTTAATACTGCCTCGTATTCGACTTGGTTGTTGGTGTACGCCTCCACCGTAATAGAGTATCCACGTATCGCCCCCGAGGCGACACAACAACCAAGCCGATTCCACTTCCTTCTTTGCAAATCGAACCATCAAAGAACACCGTCCATGGCACTCGGTTCAACATATCCGGCCGAGTGTTCACCGTGTTGCACCACTAAATCAGCCAATACTTGTGCTTTCACCGCTTTGGCCGATTCATAGCCTAAATCAAACTCCGCAATTGCCAACATCCATTTGCCCAACCGGCCTTTGGGGACCGGAGCCGATAGCATATACTTTACGACATCGGCTCGGCAAACGACAAGTACATTCTTCGGCCAACGAGATAATGCCTTAATTTCGTGCATGAAAAATACGGACAGAGACGTAACCTTTCCACTTCGGATACCGTGTTTCTGCATCAATCAGTTTGCGGCTGAGATAAAATATGACCCGCTCTTTTCCCTCCTGCTCTTGAGTCAATGCTGAGCCGATGCACCTATCATCAGCCGATAAATATAACTTAAAGGGTGTGCCCGACTTTGGCGGAACCATCACCGGTGGGGACACCAAATATTTCTTGATATCTTCTAAAGCCTTTTGATGGATCGGCTCCCACCGAAACTCTTGATCGGCCTTGAGCTTCAATAATGGCGTAAACACATCAAGTCGGCCGGACAAGTTTGAGATAAATCGCCTAATAAAATTAATCTTGCCGATCAGGGACTCGGAGCTTCGTCTTGTTCGTCGGCGGTTCCAACTTTCTCGATAGAATCAATACTCTTAGGGCCGACTTCAATTCCCTTTTCATGCACAATAAACCCCAAAAATTGTCCAGCTGAGACACCAAACGCACACTTGAGCGGGTTCATCTTCGATCCGTATTGTCTTGTCCTCTTCAACACTTCCCCGAGATCAGCCACATGACTTCCAACCGATCTTGATTTCACCATGACATCATCAATATAAATTTCCACCAATCGGCCGATCAAATCGTGATATATAAAATTCATGGCCCTCCGATACGTGGCACCATCATTTTTTAAGCCGAAGGTCATAACAACCCACTCATATAATCCCAACGCCCGGGGCATCCGAATGCCGTTTTCGATATATCTTCCTCGGCCATAAAAACCTGATTATACCCAGCATTTCCATCCATAAAGCTCAAAATCTTGTTGCCGGCGGCTGCATCAACCAACAAATCGGCGTTTGGCATTGGATACTCATCTTTCGGAGTTGCCTTATTCAAATTCCTGAAGTCAATGCAGACCCGCATCTTTCCATTTTTCTTCTCCACCGGCACAATACTAGAAACCCACTCCGCATATCGGCATGGCCTCGATGAAGCCGGCTTCATACAATCCGATAATCTCTTCTTTGACGGCTTCATAAAACCTAGGGTCAATCTTCCGAGCCCCCTGCTTATATGGTCGATATCCGGGTTTAGTGGGCAACCGATGTTCAACAATCGATCGGCTGAGTCCAGGCATCTCGCTATAATCCCAAGCAAAACAATCCTTAAATTCTTCCAATAAGGCCACCAATTCATCTCTTACTTCTTTACACAATTTCTTGCTAATATATGTCGGCCGAGGCTTGTCTCCATCCCCTATATCCACTTCTTCTAATTCATCGGCCGACACAAAACCGTGGCCTAATTTCCCGTCTTCCGGTTCATCAATCGGCCGACTCACCATGTTTTCGGTGTGTATATCGATCGGCCGATTGTCCGTCAATTCTCCCGTGGGGCCCATCGGAGCAGCCGGGGGTACCGACCCCCGGTCACAATAACTCCATCATCTCGTGATGTTTATGGCCTCCGCATCCCAATACGTGCCCGATAAACAAGGCAAGCTCTCTAGACCAGCAAACTCGAAATCGGCGGCTGCAACGGTTACGAGACTTATCGGCCCGCACGATTTCGACCTTGTTGCCGACCCATTGAATCAAACACTGGTGCATGGTTGAGGGGATGCAACAATTGGCATGAATCCAGTCTCTCCCTAACAAAGTTGTGTATGCACCTTTCCCGTCAATGATGAAAAAAGTGGTGGGTATGGTTTTGCTGCCTACGAGTGATCTCCATTATTGCGGCCCCACGCACATCTTGGCTTCTCCCGCTGTAATCCTTGAGCGTCGGATTAGCCCTTATCATTTCTTCCGGCGTCTTCCCGAGCTTGCGGTATGTAGTAATCGGCATGACATTGACTGCCGCTCCTCCGTCGACCAACATTTTCCTCATCGGCGACCCATTGACATAGCCGCTAATGTATAATGCCTTGAGGTGCAAATGATCGAGTTGACCGGCTTATCAAATACCGCTGATTCCGGCGTCCACGGAATCTCCGAAGTTTCCCCAACTGGTTCTTCTTCGACCGAATTTTCATCGGCCGATCCGACAATCCCGGGCATCGGTGACATCATATTCACCGCGGCTTCAGCCGGACCACTCGAGACTGCACTTTCGGCGTCCATTGCTTCTTGGGCTTGGGCTCATCATCTTGGTCATCTCCGTAATGGCGTCCACCCTTGATTTCCCGACAACGCATTCTTTGAAGCCTCCTCTTTTGGGTTTTGCTTGAGCAAACCACCGGGACACCACTCGACCTTCGTTCTCGGTTTGATCACCTCTCGAATCTTCATGGTATTGGTAATCGAACTCTTCTTCATCATTGATTGGCCCCGATCGATCGTGAACAGAGGTTCTCTTTGGCACTATGTATCTTCGCTCATCATATCCGCGATTACAGCCGATCGTTCTTCGGGGGCCGATTGTTGTAATTCGTAGTCGCGATCAATCGGCCGTCCCCGGTAATTTGATGACCCGCCATCACGATACTCTTTCCGGCCAGTGCACTCGGGCAGTTCTCGATAGATGGAAGTTTCATATTTTGGTCCCAGCGATGCATCGAAAGAAAGGACAATCCCAGTGTGGGTCAAAATCCTCTCGGCGGATCACGCTTTGCTCGTATTGCTGACTTTGATCGATAGATTCCTGTTCAAGTGCCATCTGATTTCTTTCTTCCCTCTCCCTCTTCCTCTCATATCGGCTTATGAAACCAGCTGATCCACCGCCGATGGTATTGATGTACATCGCATTAGCCGGGAAAGGGTGCCCATCAACTTTCATCTTCTTCTTTACATCAGCTGCTCGTAATACCCCACTCGTCAACTGCCTTTTGGATTTCATCTCTCATAGCATAACAATCAACGGTGTTATGATGTGAATTTCCATGCCACTTGCACCACTTAGCCATTTTCTTCAATTCCTCCGGCGTAGGAATCTTGTGATGAGGGGAAAGCTGGATTTTCTTTTCCCGCAGTAGGCTGATCAAATATCTCGTCGGCCTTGGATAAATCAAAATCATATTTTCTTTCCTTAGGATTGACATGCGGAGAGAATATCGGCCGTTTGTTATTAGTCCACTCAACTGCATTAATTCCCTCCTCATCATCTTCACTGTCAAAATCAGCATAAGCTACCCGATACCGCCGATTCCTGGTGAGCTGGAGATTTTCTTCCTGGCCAACCGCCCTTCGTGTCAGCTGTGCCAGCCCATCAAACTCATGTGGGGTAAACTTCTCTTTGATGTTGGAGAATAACCCCGCATAAGCAATTTCGGCCAATCTGTTGCTCTGTCGGGTTCAGGTTGTAGCATCGTCCCTCGGAGTCCTGAACCTCTCGTATATAATCAGCTATCGATTCCCCGGTTTTCTGTTTTACTGCCATTAAATCGGACAAACTAAGCTCGGTGATGCCCGTAAAAAGTACGAGTGAAACCTTTTCTCCGGATCGGCCCAACTTTGAATAGAACCAGGCGACAATGAAGCAAACCATGAGAAGGCCGATCCGGACAATGACGAGTGGAAATAACCTAACCCGCAAAGCCTCCCGAGTAGACGCCTCACCAAGTCGTGCGTCATATCGGCTGATGTGCTCCATAGTCGATGTATTATCTTGCCCGGAAAATTTGGAAAACTCAGGAATTTTATATTTATTGGGTAAAGCCACGGAATCCATCCAGTCGAGGTAAGGTCGCCGATATAATGCACTCTTCTCTTTAGGCTTCAAATCGAATTGATCTCTCATCATATCGGCGATTTTAGCCATGAGGCTATTCATATCATTGGGTCCAGCAGCTTGCTGATCCGGTCCCCGTCATATAAGCTGTATTGGGCTGTCCCCGCTTGGGTGTATCAACCGACCGTTCCCGGAAATCCCGGTGCTAGTAGCCGGGAATAATGTCCGCGGAGCGATTCCATAATTCATGGCCGATTGGATCGGCCGTCCAGATCATGAACCCCTCGTCCCCAGCGAGTTGGTCGTGGAATACCGGATATCGGCCGTACTATAGTAGGTGAGTTTTCAATTCCACTCGGGCCGATATTTGGTACGTAGAAGAAATTGGGTTGCTGTGCCATCCGTGGGACCGCTGCCACATTGGTTGCTGCCCCCAACTCGGAAGTCGGCTGTTGTGCATCTTGTCTGTTGCCTTCTTCCGTTACCGACTTCTTGGGGCCACTGTCATCCTCTTTGCCTGGCTGGGTTGCACCGGTACTTGCATTTGCATTGTCCTTGCCAGGCCATAGGTGAAGTGGCATGCCGTACGGGGCTGAAACCCTTCTCGCGGTATGGTACTCGGAGGCTAATTCCCCGATTCGACCGTACGAGAGTGCCGAAAGGCTGAGTGTATGCAGGTCCGGAATACCCTTCGATGAACAGCCTGCCATCAATTGTGTCCTTGATCAAATTCCCGATGGTGTTGGTCAACACGCCCGATTGATTGATTAGGGCATGATGAACGGACGAGTTGACCAGATCACCGAGTTGGTTGGCATCCAGCGATCTCGGGCTTTGATTTGGTCTAGTTCTTCCGGATGCGAGAATCCGAGGGAAGTCTCCTTTTGTGGCCACTCGCCACGTGTCACTCGTCGGGGCTTGAAAATACTTTTTCATTGCTTCGGCCAGGTATTCCTGGTACTGCAGCTTTTGTTCTGTTGTCATTTTTCCCCAGTGCCGAAAGAGTGTTGTCATCGGAAACTTCCCCATGGCCTTTGCCATCCGTCCCGAGAGGGACTGGAACGAAAATCGGCCGATTCTCGGCATCGACCATTGGTGTTCCGTCCTCCCCGATCGCCTGCATGTACGACATCTTGATCTTGGTTGCTTTTGTCCCACCGGGCGTGCCAAAAAGTGTGTTGACGTCAAAAGTCGCCGACACACCGTCGTCCGGAGAGTCCACCGAAATTCCAGCTGACGCAGAATCCTGTGCTCCCAACGGACCGGCTCAACTCGCCGATGTTCGTGTGCGCTGGTGCGTGCCGGATGGTTTTCCCGCAAACCAACAAAGACAATAAAAGAGTGTAAAATTCCAGGTCATCGGCCCGGATAGACCGATGTGCAGCCATGGCCGATCACGGCGTAAGATAGACAAAATCGGCCATGAACAGAGAACAGCCCGGCCAATCCATTTATGTATTAAATGTTAGGCAAACGAATCGTGGTACAAACGATACGAAATCGGCCGATGCTATAACATGCGATCGGTGACTAGCAGCTGATTTCGTCGGTAAACGACCAAATCATTAAGACTTTGCAGGGATGTGTTATCGAGTACAATGTAAACAGAGCAATTATTAATAAGATGTAATTAGTTTGGTAGCAAGAGGATAGTTTAATCATCAATCAGATCCGTGAATCGGCCGATCGGGTATGCGGCCGATTCTGCCATTGATTATATCGGTGAATTATTTAGATCTATCCAAAGGTATAATGATGATCAATAAGATCATACTTAGTAACTCGGGTTCAAAAGCGGCTTTAACAGGTTTGGCATTAATTAAACATAAAACAGCTTAATGAACGTGATAAGCAATCGGCTAAACACTCCGAAAGAACAAGTAAGACAAATACAACCACACAGATCCCAAATCGACCGGTCGCTCCAACAGGACAAGTCAACCGATGGCACGCGGTCGGACCAGTCTAACGACCGCGCACGCCCGGCCGATTTAGGACAAGCACAATCATAAACGTCTTAACTATGAAAGTAAGTCTACACCCTAGCCAATCGGCTGCATGCGCCTAGGACAAGTCAACTATCGCAAAGGCAAACACAGGACACGTCAACCGAATCCGCACGATCGAATCGGCCAAGATGTAGAAGAATTCTCATAGCGGCTATCGTGACTCGAACGACCAGATCCGAGCCAATCGGCGCCGTGAGTAAAGGCTGGAACGGGGAGGCAGGACAAGTCAAACTACCTCCACCACGAGCCCGGACCAGGTCAACTTGACTCATCCCGGCCGATACTCACTACGCCGATCGAAAACAGATCCGGTCGCCGGATAACTAGCAATTAAGCCATCTAATTACGAACAATGCGCCGAGAACTAGACAAGCATAATTACCTTGTCAAGCCAACGTGTCGTCGACCGGAGCCCCGAAGATCCCCGCGAAAACAAGAAAGACTTGACAGAAAATTAGGGTTTGGCGATGCGCCGAGAGTTGTATTGGATGTGAATCGAGTTTACATGTTACATCCGAGTATGTATTTATACTCGGCAAAAAGAATCCTATTCGGACCCTCCTCGAGCCGATTTCCTAACCGACTAGAATCCTTTTTCCAAAACTAACTATTATTTCTAATTTTACAACGTGGGCCAGGCCCATCAATGTTGTGCTCTTCCGTTGGCGTCCGCGCACGATTCCCGGGAGAGACGCGCCTTTTACTCGCCCAAGCGGCCGTCGGCCTTCCGCCCACCGGCCCTTTTTGACCTATAGTCGCCGACAATGGGTCCCTTGGTCAAAAACCGGCGTCAACACATGCCCCCGGTCCGGGGTATGCAACGCATGCGTCGGACTGATTTATCCTCTTTTATCGCGCCGGTTTTATCGCCCGTCACCTCTTCATAAAAGCCGGGGTTACCCCCGGTCATTTCCCATCTGTTTCTTCTCCTTTGGCTTTCATCTTCCCCTGCTCTAGCGACCTTTGCCCTTTTCGAGCCTTTTCAACTTCCCACCGCGCCGCCGTCGTTTTCTCTTCCGGTGACCATGAATCCCACTCGTTGCTGCTGCTGCGCGCCGCCGCCGACCGAGTCGTCGCCACCACCAACGCCGTTCCGGAGGTAATGTACATTCGAGCATCTCTCTTTTCTACCTTTGCAATTTTCTTCATGTTCTTGTTCTTGTTCATTTTCACGATCTATTTCCTTTCCGTTCCGTTTCTCATTTTAGCCCTATTCCTTGTTTTTAGGAGATCCGGAACCAAGTCGCCATCCCATCCAATATCCCCACTCACTTCCTTTTGGGCCCCATGGGTGATCCCGACCCCACGGATCTCATCTCGTGCCGAAACGAACCGGGTCCCGTTTCGGCAACAGTCTCCTTTACCGACCGAGTGGGCCAATAGTTTTAGGTCATGGCCGACTCCCGTCGCCGGATGGCGCGATTGGTATAACCGAGTATCGGCCGTCCATCGGCAAGGTTGGGCCAATATCGGCATTGCCCACGCCATCAAACTCTCTTTGGCCGATCACCACAAGAACGAACCGTTGTCGGTGGCAGCTTCTTACCTCCGGTCGGATGCCTTGAACTCGTTTCATGTTCGGCCACGGCCCGGCTACCATGACCCTCCTGGACACGGTCATGTTGGCCGATTTGAATATCACAGCGGAGGCCACCCCGGACGCCATCCGCATTAAGTCCTCCCATCGGATCAACCCTAAGGACACCAGGGGTTGGAAGAACTACATCCGGACCTACAACAAAGGGCACGGCTCGGTCGATCGCCGCGAGCACGTTGCCTTCCTCAACATGTGGCTTGACCACTTTTTCTTCTGTGGGGTCAGCGTGAGCCCCACAAACAACTTCCCGCCGATGGCCGATGTATCGGCCGACGACCATGCCCTCCCTATGGGCAAGTATCTTCCGGGATCGGCCTACCTCCTTCTTCACCAGGTCTCGGTGGAGTTGCGCTCCGGCCGATCGGTCAAGAACCCGGGAGGCCCTTGGTGGTTCATCCAAATGTGGTTGTCCCTTCATACCACCAAGGCCATCGATCCGGACCTCGGTGTCCTCACCTTCCCCGGCAATCATGCCGAATCGGCCACGCCCGATCCAGCCGATGTATCTCTTTCGGGAAGCGTTGTCCATGGCACCAGGGCGGCCATGTCGGATGACACCTTGGCATATTGGTTCGCCGCCCTCTACAAGGGCCTCAACAACGAAAGTACGGATTGGTACCCGTACATTGATTTCTTCGAGAAGGGGTATGACACTCCTTTCCTGATCGACCCCACCTTCCCAACGGCCGACGCGGAAGCGGTCAAGATCTTCACTACCGCCTCCGCCCTCGTCTGCTGCCGACGGGACTCATTGCCGGGAGCAAAGCTTTCTGCTCCTATGAGTTCTACCACCCGTCGGTGGCGGCCCGCCAACTCGGTTTCGGCCGGTTGCCCCCGACCTCTTCTATGTGGGGCAAATAAAGGCGCGAGCTACCGTCGACAACGCCATTCGGTGGAATTGGCTCGTCGGCCGCACCGCCGATGTCGTCACCGGTGTAACACCCCGAATTTCACATTCTGGATGGTGGACGAAATTCACAAAATTTTAAAACTTTTTAAAGCATATTTAAATATTATAAATACATTTTCTTTCTTTCTTATTTAAGAGGAAGAGATTATCTTTTAAACTCAAACACTTATTTTGATTATAAAGTTTCAATAATGAATATTCCCAAAAGAACATATGTTTTGTTTTGGATTATGAAAACGACTTATTGAAAAATACATCTTTGATCTACGGATTTATATTATTTCGGAACACAATATTTTAAACGAGGTATTTTCCCTTTCTAGGAAAAAGAGAAACATTTATTTAAGAAATACTTTTGATTTATGAAGATAATCTATTTTAAGAAAATGATTGATGAAAAGAAATTAATAAACAATTATATTTGATTTATGAAAATAAGTTTATTTCAAAAGGCATTATTTTATACAAGGTATTTCACTTTGAAAACCACATGAGAGCTTTATCATTTCATGTGAGGAAAAGGAGTTATTTCCAAAACTAATTAAAGTTTGAGTTATAAAAGATTTTGCTTTAAGAAATACTTTAATCTGATTTATAGTTAAATGCTTTAAATGTGTGAAAAGGGTCGGCCAAATAAATGTCTTTGTTTTATGCAAATGTTGCTCATAAATATAGTCTATTTGAGAATATGTGTTTCATAAAAGAGTTTATTCAATAATAACTATTTTTGGTTTAAAGTATTTTTATTTCCCCAAAGTGTTTTTATTTCAATAAAGAAAAATAATTATTTACCTTTGGTTAATTTGGTTGGGAAGCCAAGTTAATTCCATAGCACTAAGTTTAGCTAATTATAAATTAGAGTATAAATTTATAATTGATTGTTGCATCCATGATGATATAGAATGAACTAGGGTTTTACTTTGTGTGAAATTGCATTTTGGAATTCGAGTAGATTTCGTAATGCATTTGTTGTACCATTAGAAATAGAATAGGAAAGAAATAAAACCAGAAAAAGAAAAGGAAAATAAGAAAGCTCTTAGGCCACTTGGGCCGAATTCCCCGGCCTAGTTTCCCCATTTCTCTCCATGGCCCAATCTCTCTCCCTCTCCCCTCCTCTTTTCCCGGCCTGCTAACCACCGCGGCCCACCGAGCAACCCGCCTCGGCCCCGCCAGCCCGCGAGCCCACGCCGCAGCCCGGGCCCACGCACGCAGCCCGTCTAAACCCTAGCCGCGCCCGTACGCCGCCGCCGTCCTTGGCGTGCGCGCCACGGCGACCCTCGGGTCGCGCGCCCTATAAGAAGCAAGCCTCGCACCCTCGCGTCGCCTTTTCCCCACCGTCGCCACCTGCCGTGTCCCCCAAAGCTCGACGCCGCCGCCGCCATCGTCACCGTTCTTCGAGCTTCGACGCGACGCCGCACGAAGCTCCGTCGGCGCCCAACGACCCCACGCCGAGCACCGCGACGCCGCACCGCCTTCGCTCGCCAACTTTGGCGTCGCTCCGTCATTTGTGCCGCCCCGCGACGCCGCCGGACACCTCCGCCACGACCTCGCCGCCGTGAGTCGCCTCCGATCACTCTTCCGCCCGCGCGACTCGTCTGTAAGGATCCCCGTGCACTCCTTCCCGTTTCCCCTCGTTCCCGACGAATATTGCGCACTCGGTCGCTAGGCCGACGAACGCCGGCGAGCTTCATCCATGGCGCCACCGCGACCAGCTCGCCGCCGGCGACCAAAGCCGGTCGGACGCGATCCCGACCGTCCGATCTAGAGCCAACGGCTCCGATTAGATCCTCGAAGGGGTACGCCTCCCGGTCTACGATAGACCCATGGACCGGCTGCCCCGATCCCGGTCTACGGATCTATAGACCCAGTCCACGAGTTTTGTAAATTAATTTAATTCATTTAAAATCCGATAAATCGACGACTTTACAAATAAGCCCACG
The DNA here is from genome assembly GCA_031894775.1 of Chloris gayana. Classification (NCBI taxonomy): domain Eukaryota; kingdom Viridiplantae; phylum Streptophyta; class Magnoliopsida; order Poales; family Poaceae; genus Chloris; species Chloris gayana. Next base: position 124,756 of record JAUNZO010000177.1, read on the forward strand.
ACATTTTATATAATCACAACTACACCCTCTCGTTTTTACATAAACTCCCTTAGCTTTAGTTATAATTACGTTCAAGCCCCCGGTTCCCGATCAAATGGTATTTTTACAAATAAAACCCCGTGGTTATATTTATTTTTGTTTGGGTCCGACACTTTTACAAAAACAACCCTAGGTTTTTCATAAATTATGTTTCAGTCCTGAACTTTTACATTTTAGTCCCTATACTTTCTAAAAATTAGGAATAGGTCCGTGGACTTGGCTATTTTGCAGATAAGCCCTTATAGTTTTACTATTTTACGTTTAGGCCCTTCTATTTATAAAATCCAACCATATTCTTTATCTAAATTCTGTTTTAATCCTTGCCGCATGCTAGGAATATAAAATTTGCAAATCAACCCATGTAGTTTGTTAATTTTACAAACGTATATTTTGTGACTAGGTAAATTTACATGCTAGCCCTCTAAGTCTATAGTTAATTACGTTTAAGTCCTTTTCTTTTTTCAAAAGGAGCCTTAGCCTTCATTTTAAATCTGTTTTGGTCCTAATCTTTTTCATTAAAGTTTTTAGTTAATTGTTAAACTATTTTTATGTCCTTAAGCCATATTTATTTCAATGTTCTAATTATGGTCTTTTTACAAAAACGCCCCTAACCTTTTATTAAATTACGTTTCGCTCCTATTTTATCAAACCACATTAAATCGTGTTCTTTTGCAAAATGAACTCTAGTGTTTTATAAACTTATGTTTTAGACCTTAACCTTTTTACATTCTAGTCCTTGAACTTTTCCATATTTACAAAATGATCCTTAATTTGCAGTTTAAACCCTAGATCTTGAAACCTTCGTAACTTTTCACTCGTAACTCCGATTAAGCCGATTCTTGCACTCACGAGATCGTAGCGATGTGTACTATTTATTAGCAATGTTTTCATAGACATTAGGTATTGTTTGGTGTACTGTTTCTTAGTTTTGCTTGTATGCTTGTTTCTTGCATGTTTGTATCGGTGTCACGTTATATAGAAGAACGTACTTTTCGAAGACATCAAGAACAAGACTTGAAGACATGAGCAGCAGCAAAGGGAAACAGGCAAGTGTCCTTGATGCACATTGCGCCTACTTCTTACTATCCGAATTTACTTTTATGCATTGCATTTAATTTGAATCCTATTGTGTCATACCCTGTTCCATACTTTTACCTTGTCGCCTTGGTTTTGGGTGTAGTGTTATAGTATGGGTACGTCTTTGCTTAGTTGCTTATAATGGGGTTCAACTTGAATTAAATGCTAATCTTGATTAAGTATCCACTTGAACATAATGATCAAGAACTGGTAATGCTTTTTAGCAACATGGAACTTAGGTGATCCCGACAGGAGGATTGTCGATGATGGTGCCGGTGCACACCTGTTGGGTGTGGTGGTACCTGTTTGGGATCATAAGGACCGGTTCTTGGAGCGGCAACCCAGGACTTCCGCACAAAGCACGTGGCTGATAATGGGTAGGTAAGGTTTAGTACCAAGGTAACTTCCCAGCTTTGCGAGCGTCGAGGAAGGATGAAGGAAGAAGGTGTCTTCCGGATTCGGGCGAGGGAAGGCAGAGTACTTGAAGCCACGGTGCAAGAGGGGGCCTCCGGGTGATGCGTCACTTTTACGGCGGTGAAACCTTAGCATGGGCGTTTTGCAAGCTGGGAAGTCCTTAGAAAAGACCTTGCGGTGATCTCTTGGCCTCACACCTAAGGAAGTGTGCTTGGTATAATGGAGGTTTTAGTCACCGACGGGTGATGGAATCACCGACCCGTGGGTAAAGTTGTGCCACCTCTGCAGAGTGTAAAACTGTTATAACAGCCGTGTTCACGGTCACGAACGGCCTGGATCCTCACGAGAACTAGAGGGATGGTTTGGGTGGAGTAACCCTTTGGTAGCTACAAGCGGGGTAACTTGTAGTGAGGTGAGCTACAGAGCGGGGTAACCTGTAGTTTGTTTTGCTACGGGCGGGGTAACCTATAGTGTGGTTTGCTGCAAGCAGGGTAGCTTGCAGTGGTTGACAGGTGGGGTAGCCTCGTTGGTTCATATTCACTTAGTAAATAGGTTGCTTAAAATAACTTGACTAGTGTAGGTGCTTTCCGATGCAAACCGTGTGTTAGCCTTCCTTTCATTCAGCTTACATGTCATGTATTCCCACACTTGCTGAGTACGACATGTACTCACTCTTGCTATTTCCTTTTGCTACCAACTACCGCTGCTCGAAGATGGAGAAGACCACCGATGAGAAAGGTCTAGGCGTGCGAAACCCCTGGTCGATTGCTCGTGGTGTTATGGAGTCTTCCGCTAGCGTATATTGTATTTAGTCCTTTGAGACAATACCGATGTAAGTGTTCAATTTATTAAAGACATTGTTCTTTTATCACATTATTTGTCCCGTGTGCGTGAAAACTTGTTCCCGGGCACGCATACGGATGCATTCGGTTTTGGTCGTTAAAACCGGGTGTGACAACCGGCGACTTAGCCGGATTTTCCCGGCGCCTCGAAGTACTCGCCTCTTTGACCGTTGGTGGGGCGAGTGGAACCGGCACCTCCGCAGCCGGAATACCGCCTCCTTCTTCTCCGGCTTAGTCCTGAGTGAAGCTTTCGCCGAGGTATGTGTAATCGATTTATTTTATAAGGCCGATTTTGTAAATGAAATCGGCCACTCCAAATGCTCACCCTTGTATATTCTTTTCGATCGGACACGGAGGAGCCGCCGACCCGAGTATCGGTGGCCGGCCGATTGCATACTTAATGCCGAGCCCAATTGCTCCAAATATCGGCTTCACCGATCGCACTCCCGCCCAAGCTTTTGCGGCGATGAGTCGAGGGCACCAGCTGCCCGCAAGGCCAAGACTAAAACGGCCGTCCCCAGCAAGAGAAAGGCTAACGTGCCAGCTGCAGGGCCGACTCAAGCCCTAAAGCGACACCGCGCGCCGGTGAAGCAGCTCGTACGCCCGTCCGACCCGGACTATTTCGATGATCCATCTCCGCCGCGTCGAGTTATTATTGCATGATTGCTGATCCCTTTTTTCACCGCATATGCTGTCTAACTATGAGTTCTTAGCAGGAACCGGCGGTTCTTCCTCCTCGGGCCCGGACTCCAACACCCGACAGGCCGATCCGCCTCGTCGACTCCTCCACGGGCCGGGACGCCGATTCAAACAGCTCCGGATCTCGAAGTCACACCAAGCCGAGGCCGATCCAAATCCTACGGAGAGTTCAACTCGCTTGGATCGGCCTCGCGTCTTCCGAGGTCGCCGCCGAAGTTGAACAAGCGGCCCATGTGTCGCCCATCGCTTCCCCCAAAGACACTATTGTTGTCGAAGAATCGGCCGGCCAGGAGCCGCCCGCAGCTTCTCCTCGTAAATACTGCTGCCGATGAGCCGGCCGATGAGCCCGCCGATACTCGAACAAGCTGGCCATATGCCCGATGCTGCCTCCGAGGGTGCCGCCGATGAAGGAGGATCGGCCGGCCGAGAGCTGATTGGAACACACGAACCTGCTGGTTCCATGGCGCAGCCGATAGACGTCCGGCCGCTTCGCATCGACGCTTCACAGGTTTGTTTTTACTATCTCCTTTTTGATTCACCGCTGTTCATTAGCTTCATTTTATTTCTCTTGGAATTTCAGGCGCTCAGCTTCCCTCGTCCTGCGCCGATTTTGGTATCAGCTTCTGGTCTTACCACCATGACCGAAATCGCGCGCAGGCTTGAGGCTTCTTCGGTTGACTCGCTTGGTGGCCGACGCCCACCCCATAAGGGCCCGGTACTTGGAGGTCCGGACTGAGCTCCCAGAGGATGTTCGCGATGCTCGCACCGTGTGGCATACATGGAGTACCGGCAGATGGACTTCACCAGTGCCCGGCAGCGTCCGGCTCGCCACGCGGAGCAGCAGCAAGCCGCGTTACTTACCGAGGAATCCATCAAGCGTTCCGAGGAGGAGGTTTAGAAGACCCAGGAGATGCAAGAGCAACTCTCAAATCGGCAGGATGAACTGCAGGTAGTCAACCAGGAGATTGCCGATTTGAGAGCATCGCCGGCTCTCAAGGAGGAGGCGGCGGCGGCCTTGGAAGCCACTATTGCACGCTTGTCGGCCGACGTGGCGGCTCGGCAGAAGACGACGGACGAAGCAATTCAAGCGGCCGAGAAGATGGTTGCTGCAGCTCACGCCGATATCGGCTCCATCGAGGATGACCCGTCGGTCATGGCCAAACTCGACTCCATGCCGGCCCGCGCACTATCTCGCCGTCCAAGACTTCTTGTCCCGTGCCGAGGCCGTCGATTATGCTTAGGTGTAATAGGATTTTGGACACCATTTGTTGTTAATATTTTTCGCACTAAGGGCGATATACAATCATATCGACCATCCGAAGGCGACGTTTAAACATCGGCTAATTTATCGGTTACTTCCTGTATTTTACTTTCACATTTTTTGGGCTAAGGGCGATACTCCCAGTATCGGCCATCTCAAGGCGATGTGCATCGACATCGGCTGTAATCTCTTTTAGACCGAACACTATGAGTTAATCCAAATACTAGGATAATACCGCTTCAAATACTTTCCATTAAGTGCTCGGCCGAATTCTTCCCCTTCTAACTCTTTCAAAATATATGCATTACCCGGTGCCGATCGGCTAATCAAATAAGGTCCTTCCCAATTAGGCGACCATTTACCAAACCGATTGTCTTTCACACCGATCGGCATCCTAAGCTTCCATACCAAATCGCCCTCTTTAAACTGTTTCTGCACAACCTTCTTATCATAATGGCGGGCAACCCTCGCCTTATTCTGCTCTATTTTTTCCAATGCATCCAGCCGATTTTGTACTACATCTTCTAATTCATCCATCATCAATCCGTAGTACTTGATCGGCCGAAAGCTTTTGTTGCAACTCAATCCTTCCGGAGCCGATAGTCTGTCTCCCATGGCGATACGGCTTCGTGCCCATATACCAGCTGATACGGCGCAACTTGCATAGCTCCATGCCGTGACATACGATAAGCCCACAAAGCGTCCATCAATTTCATGTGCCACTTACGAGGATACTCTTGTATTTTCCGCTTGATTAACTTGATCGGACTCTTATTCGCCGCTTCAGCTTGTCCATTGGCTTGGGCATAATACGGCGATGAATTAATCAACTTAATTCCCATCTCATCAGCAAAAGATTGAAATTCGTCCGACGTGAATACTGATCCTTGATCTGTTGTGATTGTCTCCGGATTCCCAAACCTATAAATAATATGCTCTTTAACAAACGTTATCACGTCGGCCGTCGAAACTTTACGATAGGGCGCTGCTTCAACCCATTTTGTGAAGTAATCTGTAGCTACCAATATGTACCGATGCCCTTTGCTCGATGCTGGATTTATCCGGCCGATCATATCCATAGCCCAACCTCTGAACGGCCAAGGTTTGATTACTCGGATTCATAGCCGATGCGGGCGCCCTCTGTATAGGCCCGAATTTCGCGCGTCTTGGCAACTCTTGTAATATTTGAAACAATCGGCCAACATTGTCGGCCAGTAATAACCAGCTCGCCTTAGCAGCCACTTCATCTTATGGGCCGATTGATGCGTTCCGCAAATCCCATCATGTACTTCGCTCATTACCACTTTTGCCTCGGTGTCATCAATACACTTGAGAAGCACCCCATCAATTGTCTTGAAAAATAGTCGATCATCCAACGAACATACTTCAAAGCTTTATATCTTATCTTCTTATCTCGTAGGTTGGGATGGATTGCTCAAAAATTTTCGAATTTCCGTACGCCAATCGGCTTCTTCAATATCAGCTATCTCTAAGTCTGTTTCGGCGAGCCGATATCCGGATGCTAGCTGAGCCAAGTTATTTGCTTCAAAATTCTGCTCTCTTGGTATATGGCTGACTTTAACACACTTGAACCTTTTCATTAACTTCTGGCACTTTCTATGATATTGCAACAATATTTCATCTTTACACTCATACTCATCGGCCAGCTGACTCACAACCAACAAGGAATCTCCGAAAATTTCCACAAAATCAGCCCCGGCATCGATGAGTAATTCCAATCCTTTTAATACTGCCTCGTATTCGACTTGGTTGTTGGTGTACGCCTCCACTGTAATAGAGTATCCACGTACTGCCCCCGAGGCGACACAACAACCAAGCCGATTCCACTTCCTTCTTTGCAAATCGAACCATCAAAGAACACCGTCCATGGCACTCGGTTCAACATATCCGGCCGAGTGTTCACCGTGTTGCACCACTAAATCAGCCAATACTTGTGCTTTCACCGCTTTGGCCGATTCATAGCCTAAATCAAACTCCGCAATTGCCAACATCCATTTGCCCAACCGGCCTTTGGGGACCGGAGCCGATAGCATATACTTTACGACATCGGCCCGGCAAACGACAAGTACATTCTTCGGCCAACGAGATAATGCCTTAATTTCGTGCATGAAAAATACGGACAGAGACATAACCTTTCCACTTCCGGATACCGTGTTTCTGCATCAATCGGTTTGCGGCTGAGATAAAATATGACCCGCTCTTTTCCCTCCTGCTCTTGAGTCAATGCCGAGCCGATACACCTATCATCAGCCGATAAATATAACTTAAAGGGTGTGCCCGACTTTGGCGGAACCATCACCGGTGGGGACACCAAATATTTCTTGATATCTTCTAAAGCCTTTTGATGGATCGGCTCCCACCGAAACTCTTGATCGGCCTTGAGCTTCAATAATGGCGTAAACACATCAAGTCGGCCGGACAAGTTTGAGATAAATCGCCTAATAAAATTAATCTTGCCGATCGGGGACTGGAGCTTCGTCTTGTTCGTCGGCGGTTCCAACTTTCTCGATAGAATCAATACTCTTAGGGCCGACTTCAATTCCCTTTTCATGCACAATAAACCCCAGAAATTGTCCAACTGAGACACCAAACGCACACTTGAGCGGGTTCATCTTCAATCCGTATTGTCTTGTCCTCTTCAACACTTCCCCGAGATCAGCCACATGATTTCCAACCGATCTTGATTTCACCATGACATCATCAATATAAATTTCCACCAATCGGCCGATCAAATCGTGATATATAAAATTCATGGCCCTCTCGATACGTGGCACCAGCATTTTTTAAGCCGAAGGTCATAACAACCCACTCATATAATCCCAACGCCCGGGCATCCGAATGCCGTTTTCGATATATCTTCCTCGGCCATAAAAACCTGATTATACCCAGCATTTCCATCCATAAAGCTCAAAATCTTGTTGCCGGCGGCTGCATCAACCAACAAATCGGCGTTTGGCATTGGATACTCATCTTTCGGAGTTGCCTTATTCAAATTCCTCGAAGTCAATGCAGACCCGCATCTTTCCATTTTTCTTCTCCACCGGCACAATACTAGAAACCCACTCCGCATATCGGCATGGCCCGATGAAGCCGGCTTCATACAATCTGATAATCTCTTCTTTGACGGCTTCATAAAACCTAGGGTCAATCTTCCGAGCCCCCGCTTATATGGTCGATATCCGGGTTTAGTGGGCAACCGATGTTCAACAATCGATCGGCCGAGTCCAGGCATCTCGCTATAATCCCAAGCAAAACAATCCTTAAATTCTTCCAATAAGGCCACCAATTCATCTCTTACTTCTTTACACAATTTCTTGCTAATATATGTCGGCCGGGGCTTGTCTCCATCCCCTATATCCACTTCTTCTAATTCATCGGCCGACACAAAACCGTGGCCTAATTTCCCGTCTTCCGGTTCATCAATCGGCCGACTCACCATGTTTTCAGTGTGTATATCGATCGGCCGATTGTCCGTCAATTCTCCCGTGGGGCCCATCGAGCAGCCGGGGTACTCGACCCCCGGTCACAATAACTCCATCATCTCGTGATGTTTATGGCCTCCGCATCCCAATACGTGCCCGGTAAACAAGGCAAGCTCTCTAGACCAGCAAACTCGAAATCGGCGGCTGCAACGGTTACGGACTTATCGGCCCGCACGATTTCGACCTTGTTGCCGACCCATTGAATCAAACACCGGTGCATGGTTGAGGGGATGCAACAATTGGCATGAATCCAGTCTCTCCCTAACAAAGTTGTGTATGCACCTTTCCCGTCAATGATGAAAAAAGTGGTGGGTATGGTTTTGCTGCCCACGATGATCTCCATTATTGCGGCCCCACGCACATCTTGGCTTCTCCCGCTGTAATCCTTGAGCGTCGGATTAGCCCTTATCATTTCTTCCGGCGTCTTCCCGAGCTTGCGGTATGTAGTAATCGGCATGACATTGATCGCCGCTCCTCCGTCGACCAACATTTTCCTCATCGGCGACCCATTGACATAGCCGCTAATGTATAATGCCTTGAGGTGCAAATGATCGAGTTGACCGGCTTATCAAATACCGCTGATTCCGACGTCCACGGAATCTCCGAAGTTTCCCCAACCGGTTCTTCTTCAGCCGAATTTTCATCGGCCGATCCGACAATCCTGGGCATCGGTGACATCATATTCACCGCGGCTTCAGCCCGGACCACCCGAGACTCGCACTTTCGGCCTCCATTGCTTCTTGGGCTTGGGCTCATCATCTTGGTCATCTCTCGTAATGGCGTCCACCCTTGATTTCCCGACAACGCATTCTTTGAAGCCTCCTCTTTTGGGTTTTGTTGAGCAAACCACTCGGGCACCACCGACCTTCGTTCTCGGTTTGATCACCTCTCGAATCTTCATGGTATTGGTAATCGAACTCTTCTTCATCATTGATTGGCCCCGGTCGATCGTGAACATAGGTTCTCTTTGGCACTATGTATCTTCGCTCATCATATCCGCGATTACAGCCGATCGTTCTTCCGGGGGCCGATTGTTGTAATTCGTAGTCGCGATCAATCGGCCGTCCCGGTAATTTGATGACCCGCCATCACGATACTCTTTCCGGCCAGTGCACTCGGGCAGTTCTCGATAGATGGAAGTTTCATATTTTGGTCCCAGCAGATACTGAAAGAAAGGACAATCCCAGTGTGGGTCAAAATCCTCTCGGCGGATCACGCTTTGCTCGTATTGCTGACTTTGATCGATAGATTCCTGTTCAAGTGCCATCTGATTTCTTTCTTCCCTCTCCCTCTTCCTCTCATATCGGCTTATGAAACCAGCTGATCCACCGCCGATGGTATTGATGTACATCGCATTAGCCGGAAAGGGTGCCCATCAACTTTCATCTTCTTCTTTACATCAGCTGCTCGTAATACCCCACTCGTCAACTCGCCTTTTGGATTTCATCTCTCATAGCATAACAATCAACGGTGTTATGATGTGAATTTCCATGCCACTTGCACCACTTAGCCATTTTCTTCAATTCCTCCGCGTAGGAATCTTGTGATGAGGGGAAAGCTGGATTTTCTTTTCCCGCAGTAGCTGATCAAATATCTCGTCGGCCTTGGATAAATCAAAATCATATTTTCTTTCCTTAGGATTGACATGCGGAGAGAATATCGGCCGTTTGTTATTAGTCCACTCAACTGCATTAATTCCCTCCTCATCATCTTCACTCGTCAAAATCAGCATAAGCTACCCGATACCGCCGATTCCCGGTGAGCTGGAGATTTTCTTCCCGGCCAATCGCCCTTCGTGTCAGCTGTGCCAGCCCATCAAACTCATGTGGGGTAAACTTCTCTTTGATGTTGGAGAATAACCCCGCATAAGCAATTTCGGCCAACTCGTTGCTCTGTCAGGTTCAGGTTGTAGCATCGTCCCCTCGAGTCCCGAACCTCCGTATATAATCAGCTATCGATTCCCCGCTTTTCTGTTTTACTGCCATTAAATCGGACAAACTAAGCTCGGTGATGCCCGTAAAAAGTACGAGTGAAACCTTTTCTCCAGATCGGCCCAACTTTGAATAGAACCAGGCGACAGCGAAGCAAACCATGAGAAGGCCGATCCGGACAATGACAAGTGGAAATAACCTAACCCGCAAAGCCTCCCGAGTAGACGCCTCACCAAGCCGTGCGTCATATCGGCTGATGTGCTCCATAGTCGATGTATTATCTTGCCCGGAAAATTTGGAAAACTCTGGAATTTTATATTTATTGGGTAAAGCCACGGAATCCATCCAGTCAGGGTAAGGTCGCCGATATAATGCACTCTTCTCTTTAGGCTTCAAATCGAATTGATCTCTCATCATATCGGCGATTTTAGCCATGAGGCTATTCATATCATTGGGTCCAGCAGTTGCTGATCCGGTCCCCGTCATATAAGCTGTATTGGGCTGTCCCCGCGTTGGGTGTATCAACTGACCGTTCCCGGAAATCCCAGTGCTAGTAGCCGGGAATAATGATCCGTGAGCGATTCCATAATTCATGGCCGATTGGATCGGCCGTCCGATCATGAACCCCTGTCCCCAGCAGTTGGTCGTGGAATACCGGATATCGGCCGTACTATAGTAGGTGAGTTTTCAATTCCACTCGGGCCGATATTTGGTACGTAGAAGAAATTGGGTTGTCTGTGCCATCCGTGGGACCGCTGCCACATTGGTTGCTGCCCCCAACTCGAAGTCGGCTGTTGTGCATCTTGTCTCGTTGCCTTCTTCCGTTACCGACTTCTTGGGGCCACTGTCATCCTCTTTGCCTGGCTGGGTTGCACCGGTACTTGCATTTGCATTGTCCTTGCCAGGCCATAGGTGAAGTGGCATGCCGTACGGGGCTGAAACCCTTCCTGCGGTATGGTACTCGGAGGCTAATTCCCCGATTCGACCGTACAGGAGTGCCGAAAGGCCGAGTGTATGCAGGTCCGTAATACCCTTCGATGAACAGCCTGCCATCAATTGTGTCCTTGATCAAATTCCCGATGGTGTTGGTCAACACGCCCGATTGATTGATTAGGGCATGATGAACGGACGAGTTGACCATATCACCGAGTTGGTTGGCATCCGGCAGTCTCGGGCTTTGATTTGGTCTAGTTCTTCCGGATGCGTAATCCGAGGGAAGTCTCCTTTTGTGGCCACTCCGCCACGTGTCACCTGTCGTGGCTTGAAAATACTTTTTCATTGCTTCGGCCAGGTATTCCTGGTACTGCAGCTTTTGTTCTGTTGTCATTTTTCCCCAGTGCCGAAAGAGTGTTGTCATCGAAACTTCCCCATGGCCTTTGCCATCCGTCCCGAGAGGGACCGGAACGAAAATCGGCCGATTCTCAGCATCGACCATTGGTGTTCCGTCCTCCCGACCGCCCGCATGTACGACATCTTGATCTTGGTTGCTTTTGTCCCACCGGGCGTGCCAAAAGTGTGTTGACGTCAAAAGTCGCCGACACACCGTCGTCCGGAGAGTCCACCGAAATTCCAGCCGACGCAGAATCCCGTGCTCCCAACGGACCGGCTCAACTCGCCGATGTTCGTGTGCGCTGGTGCGTGCGGATGGTTTTCCTGCAAACCAACAAAGACAATAAAAGAGTGTAAAATTCCAGGTCATCGGCCCGGATAGACCGATGTGCAGCCATGGCCGATCACGGCGTAAGATAGACAAAATCGGCCATGAACAGAGAACAGCCCGGCCCATCCATTTATGTATTAAATGTTAGGCAAACGAACCGTGGTACAAACGATACGAAATCGGCCGATGCTATAACATGCGATCGGTGACTAGCAGCCGATTTCGTCGGTAAACGACCAAATCATTAAGACTTTGCAGGGATGTGTTATCGAGTACAATGTAAACAGAGCAATTATTAATAAGATGTAATTAGTTTGGTAGCAAGAGGATAGTTTAATCATCAATCAGATCCGTGAATCGGCCGATCGGTATGCGGCCGATTCTGCCATTGATTATATCGTTGAATTATTTAGATCTATCCAAAGGTATAATGATGATCAATAAGATCATACTTAGTAACTCGGGTTCAAAAGCGGCTTTAACAGGTTTGGCATTAATTAAACATAAAACAGCTTAATGAACGTGATAAGCAATCGGCTAAACACTCCGAAAGAACAAGAAGACAAATACAACCACACAGATCCCAAATCGACCGATCGCTCCAACAGGACAAGTCAACCGATGGCACGCGGCTGGACCAGGTCTAACGACCGCGCACGCCCGGCCGATTTAGGACAAGCACAATCATAAACGTCTTAACTATGAAAGTAAGTCTACACCCTAGCCAATCGGCTGCATGCGCCTAGGACAAGTCAACTATCGCAAAGGCAAACACAGGACACGTCAACCGAATCTGCACAGTCGAATCGGCCAAGATGTAGAAGAATTCTCATAGCGGCTATCGTGACTCGAACGACCAGATCCGAGCCAATCGGCGCCGTGAGTAAAGGCTGGAACGGGGAGGCAGGACAAGTCAAACTACCTCCACCACGAGCCCGGACCAGGTCAACTTGACTCATCCCGGCCGATACTCACTACGCCGATCGAAAACAGATCCGGTCGCCGGATAACTAGCAATTAAGCCATCTAATTACGAACAATGCGCCGAGAACTAGACAAGCATAATTACCTTGTCAAGCCAACGTGTCGTCGACCGGAGCCCCGAAGATCCCCGCGCAAAACAGTAAAGACTTGACAGAAAATTAGGGTTTGGCGATGCGCCGAGAGTTGTATTGGATGTGAATCGAGTTTACATGTTACATCCGAGTATGTATTTATACTCGGCAAAAAGAATCCTATTCGGACCCTCCTCGGGCCGATTTCCTAACCGACTAGAATCCTTTTTCCAAAACTAACTATTATTTCTAATTTTACAACGTGGGCCAGGCCCATCAATGTTGTGCTCTTCCGTTGGCGTCCGCGCACGATTCCCGGGAGAGACGCGCCTTTTACTCGCCCAAGCGGCCGTCGGCCTTCTGCCCACCGGCCCTTTTTGACCTATAGTCGCCGACAATGGGTCCCTTGGTCAAAAACCGGCGTCAACACTCGCATGCTTAGAATCTGCTTAGCTGCTTAATTGAACCCCATGATGACTATACATGTTTTTTGTGTAAAATAAATTGTAGGTGTTTCTTAGGTGTCGAGTTTCGTACTAGATACCCTGTAGGACCTTTGCGGGGGCGAGTGTAGGTGGTTAGGTGCTCGGGAGACTTTTGGGGAGTCTCTCGTTTGGAGAGCGCCTGTTGCGGGCGCAGATTGTGTAGGGGCCTTGGGTTATGGGGCCCCTGTTGTGGTGGCACTTGTTGAGACTGTTGTTTTGAGGAGAGGGATGGTGACTCGCCCCGGCAGCATAAGGACCGGTTCCTGGTTGCTCGCTCTTTGGTATACTAGCTTACCACGTGACCCGTATGGGCGAGCTGGATTGAGACGCTTAGCGGAGGACCGGTGGGCCCGCCGTGGTGTAGAGTTAGTGTTAGTGGGTTTTTGGAGCTTTATCTCGACCCATGAGTAGAGGATATCCCACCTGGCCCGTGGTAGGCCTTTCACACCTTCAGGACCCTTTTCTGCGTTGTGGTTAGGGATCCCGGACCCGAGGGACGGGCGCCCGCCGATCGATGCTTTGTTTATTGATCTTGTGAGTGTTGCTGTGCTTTAGCCACGACGGTGGCTGTAGTTATAGTACCTCTTCACGTGGGTACAGTTGCTTACTCTCTGCAGAGATATATAATCTATACGTATAGCCTAGCCCTCGGGTAAGGGGGCAACACCATTGAGCGACACGCTTGATTAGCATTTACTACTTCTCCCCTCCGATAGGTTTTACTTCCGGCTTCGAGCTGTGGTCCAGTGGAGGTGTGCTGGACATAAAATTTGACCCTTGCAGGATTGTGTTGTTTCCTGCAAGGCCACTTATAAAATTTGACTAATAATAAAGATGTGAATCACATAGACTTGAGGATTAATTGCTTTAGGTGCTAGCCCTTGCCTTCCCTTGATATATCCCAACATGCATACATTGTTGCTAGGTAGTTGCGGCTTGTTGAGTACGCATAGTACTCACGGCTTTCCCCACTATGTTTTTCAGACGCTGACACGGAGGATCCCGCCGTACCTACCGACGGAGCCGCCGGAGAGGAGTGACGTTCTCGCCTACACAAGAGTGCTTGTGGGCTTTGGGTCTTCACCGCCGATCTGCATGTGAGACGCTTCCGCTAGTTTCCTTCATGTTCTCTCGTGGCCTGCGTGCCACGTGTTTTGTATCCATGAGATTTGAGCACTAATTTGAGATGATGTACTTTGGAGATTCTATTATCTTGCCTTGCATTTATTCCTTCTTATGGTTTTTATGATGTTAACTGTATGGGATGTACGTGTCACACTCCTGGGAGTGACATAGAGGTACAAGACACGGTTTTCACTAGCCGGTGAAAATCGGGTCGCTACAACATCAAGGAAGGCCACCGGCCGCTGCTGCCATCGATCGATGCCTCGGCCTTCAGCCTCCATTTCTCCCGGTTCAGCTTGCAGAGTACATGACGTCTCTGCCACAAAAACTTTGACATGCTTTAGTGTTTTTTCTACTACTCACCTTGTATAAAGATTCCTTCTGCTTCGATCATGAAAACAGTGTTCTACATACAAGCATGATTGGACCCGGAAGAGAAACTTATTGAGTTGGGAAGCAGGAACTTCTTCCTCTGCTTCCAAGCAGCACCAGTTGATGCTTCCTCTACCACTTGATCATCGGCTGAAACAGATAAGGCCACCACTGCCAAAAGACCAAACAGGCAAGTACAGTGGCTCGGGTTACTACACTTCTGGCCGCTGTTGTAATAGTATCGATTGTAGAAATAGATCGCACACAAAAGTTCTAGCCTTTTCATTTTGTTCATAGGTTCGCAAGCTGGAGCTCAATCTAGGATATCTTATATATACTAATTAGAGGCTCATTTTGAGACCTCTACATTAATCGAAGAAAATCCTAGAAATTCTCACAAAAAAGCAAAACATCCGGCCATTAAATTTAATGTATGACAAATATTATCTGTTAGATTTAAAATGATGTAAATTACCCACCTTTGCCATTATAAAAATATGATCCAAAATACTCCAACAATATATTTCCAAATTACCACATTTGCCATCATACAAAAATAGCAGTATAATAATACGTGTTCTTTGATTATACCTATCTTACGTCACGTTGCGATGCCTAGACGAAAACATCCTATACGATAGATCGTATCGGCACTCGCCGCCGTCGCCGCCCCTTCGCGGCGATATGGCTTCTCTTCTCCAGTCCCGTTCAGCCACGCATACGCATACTCCGCCTGGAGCTGTTTTGCCTAGAGCTGCCCGCTAAAACTCCATTGACCTGCTGTACTATGAGGAAATTCGTGCGTCAGGGGATCAATGACTGTGTTACAGCTACGACTCTGCGAAGAGGCCCAAACCTTCCAGGTACTATGTCTATATTCCTTTACAATTTCTACCGGGAGAAAAATCAAGCACTTAGTAATGTTCTGCAATCAAAGAAATTAATCTCATCTGCTAGATGGCCTATGTGCGCACATCTACTACGAATTTGGCAGCTTATTCGATTAAGAGATTAGTCTTCGTTTCTTGATTCTGTTATTTCATACAGTATGTATTTAGTCTCTAGCAAGCAGTAAGCAGACCTGTAATACGTGTTGCCAATGTCCATGAAAAAGGAGATTCGATCATGGGCAATGGGAGGCAAGGCAATTTGTGATGTTTTGTTTCAATCCCTCACCAATGCATCTGCAGATGCATCTAGGTGGTGAGAGAAGTCAAAGGGTCTCTGAACTTTTTCAATCGTCGGCTTTGGAGCTTGATGGACCAAATAGCTACAAAACATATTTAAATCTCCACTCGAATAAACCATGGCAAGCCAACACTTCTATTTCTGATCTCTCACTGTCTCATTAGTCATGAGAAAAACTACCGTAGTAAGCTAAATGTTTCTTAATGACACAACAAAACTTTTAGTGCAACCAAGACAAGAAAGAATATTCAACATACCATGTATCTGTCTATGCATCTTCCATTCATAATAATGCATTACATTTGCCAACTTTAACTGTGAGAGATCGACTTGAAGGGGAATAAATACTTACATCGGATTAAAGGATAATTTAAGGATGTTTTTATAATACTTTACTCTAATTTATATTTTTATAGTACAAATTTTAAATATAAAGTTAATCACAGTATTAAAAAAGGCATTTGTTTGTTATGTTTCAACCTTCAATAAGCAAACAGTCAAATACTTTAGCTAGGTACTTAATAACAAGCAGAACAATCCATGCATTGTACCTTTACAAGTGGAAAATGAAGCAACGTGGGAGTTGAATTATCTAGGTATAGGAAGAGCAGAGATAAGGGACCAGTGCAACTCGCTGTAGTCCAAGAAAAATTGTCAACTAAATTAGTGGATGAATCCAAGTGATATAATGCCAGAGTAGACAAAGATGACTAACTCAGAGAGTAGTCGATGTATACGGTGAAATCTCCACACCGAGATCGCTGTTGAGACATGATATCCAAAAAAGTAAGCTCATTTTCAGGCAACTCCCCAAAAAAGAAGCTGAAATGAGGTACACATAGATTAGTGGAGATAGAGAAACAGTTAAATAATTGAGGAATCTGTATCAGTTGTAAGCCCCGATTTTAAGTTTTCAAAAGGCTAAACACTGTACATTGGGATAAAAATGTGATTCATCTCACTATAGTGTGAAATGTAACATTTCCTTCTACAATTGTACCAATGAACTGACTTTAAATTCCTACGAGTTCTTGATGAAAGAGATTTTTAATACAATATTAAAAAAAGTTTAAGTCAGTTCTCTGTTGAATAAAGTATTTTCCTTCAAGGCCATTCACAAACTTCTATTATTTTTATTTTTCCAAAATTTACTAGCCCGTGCGGGAGCACGGGTTGATAGGCTAGTATCTCTAATTACTATTGAGCTTAATGATTGAGCATAATTACTATCTCCATCCGTACCTAGATTTTTCTGTGAATTGACTTCATGGATATGTCACTAGATAAAATCCTTCTGAATCTTGAATCCCAGTTGCTTTGTCTCTGTCCTAATCCTAGCAGTCTATATATTTTCTAAGATCCAGTTTTTCTTGCAAAATAATCTCTTTCATTGTCAGATAACTGATATGTCCCCACGATCCTATCAGTAACAGAATAACATCCAACGATTATTTTCCATGAGACTTCCAAGCAAGCACCGGAAGATGGCCTTATGAACCTGTAGTACACAGCGAATGGTTTGGATGTGCCATAAAGATTACATGGTTGATTTGTTGTTAGTATAACATTTTCAGTGCTTGTGCTCAGCTAAAATTCTAACGCAGTTGGACATGTATTTTCAGGGGGCAACCTACAGTTGACCTACTAAGGGAAGTTAAAACACCTTCCGTCGTGCATTGAGGTACATTATTTTCGTACATTTATTCCTGGTTTTGCTCTCCAGCGTTTCTGTCATGAGATAAAGGATGACCCTCGCATGTTTTCGTGTGTGTAAATTACTTTTCTTTTCCTCAAGCTGGAGCTCAGTCTCGGATCTGTAATTACTGTTGAGCTTAATGATTGAGCATAATTTCTATCTCCATCCGTGCCTAGATTTTTCATTTACTTGACTTGATGGATATGTCAGTAGATAAGATCCTTCTGAATCTTGAATCCCAGTTGCTATTTCCTAATCCTAGCAATCTATATCATTTTCTAAGATCCAGTTTTTCTTGCAAAATAATCTCTTTCACTGTCAGATAAGTGATGTGTGCCCACGATCCTATTAGTAACAGAATAACGTCCTGCGATTATTTTCCATGAGACTTCCAAGCAAGCAATGGGAGATGGCCTTATGAACCTGTAGAACACAATGGGGATTCCTAATTGGTATTCTCTCTCTGAGAAAGAAATTGGTGTTCGTCTCACACCCGCATCTCTAGATGTGAATGGAAGTGTAGAATTGTAAGCGCTTTGTGTATCATTTATTTCCCTTTCATAGCACTACTACAATATAGCTATGTGGCGGCGGGTTAAAAAGTGTCTCAGTGGCGGGTTTATTAAACGCCACTGAGGTCCCGTCACTAATTACATGGAAAATTTGTCGCGGCCCTAGGACCGCGACTGCCTGCCGGGGCAGATTAGCCTAATAAGGCGCCAGTGGCGGTCTAGGGACCGTGACTGGCGTCGTTAACCTACTAGCAAAGAAGACGGGCCCCTAGTGGGACCCACCCTAGAAGCCACGGCCCGGTGCACCGTTCCCGTCCCGCCGCCTCACGCGGCCCGTGCTGCAGCACACGGATGTGGACGAGGACCCGGTGCTGCCACCGCGACCAGATCCGCTGTAGGAGGAGGACCCGCCGCCGCCTCCGGTGCCGCCGCCGCCAGATCCGCAGCGGGAGGAGGACCCGCTGCCGCCAGATCTGCCATAGGGGGAGCAAGAGGAGGAGGAGGAGGATGAGTAGTCGCCGTTGCTGCCTTCTTCTCGCCGCCGCCCGATGGTGCCCGCGGCTTGTGCGGGGGAGCTCGACGGGGTGCTTGCGAGGACCAACGCCCGCTGGGCCCAAGAGTGTCGGTGGAGCCTGGCACGGCCCCAGCGGCGGCGACCCATGCCGGAGGAGGCGGAGGACGTGGAGGACAAGGAAGAGAGGCGGCGCCGCTTGTAGACCCTAACCCTAACCCTACAGGTGGCGGTGCGGCGCGGATAAGTGGCATTGCGGCGCTGCACCAACCACCTATTTATAGGAGGGTGCGGTCGGCTACAGCGGACCGGCCTATCAGGCCCACAGCTAATTTTTTGCGGGCCTTAGTTGCGGGTCTGACAGGGTCCGCAACTGCCACGCGCAGCTTAGCCGCGGACCTTGGGCCACCTTTGTCATGGGCCCATTGTGTACGTGACTACTTTCCACCCTTAGTCGCGGACACAGCTTTGTGCATCCGTTTAGCTGCGGATGCATCACGGAACCGCCACCGTGGCAAAAATGATGTCCGCCGCTTTAGAGCTTTGTTCTAGTAGTGTGGGGCTCCAATTTCTCTCTGAGTGCAGTTGTTATGTTCTTATACAAATACGTTCTGTAATTTTATTTTCAGATCATTTGAGGACTTTGAGATACTCCATGGTGATATGCAAGAATTAACTGATACAATGTCCTTTCTCAAGAGTTTATCACGAGTTCTTGGAAATGATCTGAGGAGCTCTGAGAAGCAACCTCGTGAGAGAGCTGCTGCTTCTGCTTCTGAATTCATAGCTATTGGATCAATCGTAAAGGCCGCTTTTCATATAATGCATCAAGCTTATTAGTGATCATGGAGTATCTGATACAGAACTAAATTTGGTATTGACATGATGTCCATCATGTTCCTGCTCACCGCTACAGTTGCAGAGGATGAGAAAAAATTGAGGCGTGTTGCAAAGTCTATAGCTTACACTATGATGTAAAATAAAATATGCATGGTTTATTAAGAGACAGAGCCAAAGTTTCAGCTGCATCTGGATTAGCCTTTCAGTGGATTATGAGACTTTGCCCCTTTCCTGACAATGTTCAATAAACAATAGATTAGCTTTTTCTGTTCAGTATTCAAGGGATCTTCCTTAAAGCGTCCCAAATGCCAAATCGCATCGGCGTGAATCGATGATGGCTCCGTTGAGCACGGGACATGTATTTGTAACAGATCAGTGATCACCTGATTAGTCGATCTATGTGCACAACCAAAGGCCATGTGACTCGTTGATCCAATTGCCTGTATAACGGGCCCCAACTGATGTTGTGTAGCCCATAACCCTGATATGATGCAGCCTTGCGGCGAGAGGGTCCTGGCAAGAAACCGTGAGCTTCGATCTCTCAGCTACTTGATTGATTTTTGGGACCTTCGGGAAGAAACAACAAACTTTTATGTGGTGTGGTGAATAACATAGAATTGCTCCGTCTGCCTTATTTCTTTTCCACGCCAATGATCAGGTTAAGCATTACAATCATATACCGATTATGAATTGTGCTTCCCTATCTCGTTGTAGACGGATATTTACAATATCTGTTATAAGACAATGGTGGGTAATTTTAGTAATATATGAAGGGGTATTTTAGTCTATTTTTTTATAATGGCAGTGGTTGGTAATTTTTCTTTTTCCTTTTTTCTCCGATTACTTTGGAATTTCTAGGCCCTGTTAGAGTGAACATGAAAGCTTCTTTTGTTGCTCAAATATATATGTAATAGATTACCTTGCAGAATTGTTATGAGGACTTGTTATGAGGACATGGGAGTTACTGGCAGTAAAGATGAATAGGCGCCCGCAACAGGGAGAACAATATACAGTTGCAGAAAGAACAACATCCTACTATTCATTGAAGCTACAGGTCGTCCTTCCTAATTGTTTTTCAAAGTAGAAAAAACAAATGAAAAAAATATTTTTAAAATAACAACTATAGAAACATAACATAACATTACTAAAATTTAAAAGGAAAAAAATAAATATATAAATTTTAATCTACAATATATATTAAAAAATAATAACATCACACCAATATGCGGACCGCCTCACTAGTTAATATATAAAGATGTATGGATCCTTACACCAACACTTGAATCCTGATTCACATGAAGAGTAATGGTCGGGCAACGCAGATGCCACCCTAAATCCTGATTCTCATGAAGCCGACACAGTCGCACAGAGGCTGGTAACGTTTGGAGGCCGTAGAGTTCATAAACGTCATACTGCGTAGATTGGATAATGTTGTAGTCGGTGTTTCCTGTTGTGCAACCTACTGCATAGACACATATACACTATGAAATCAGCATCGAAGGCATATGATTCTGTTTTTTGTTAGCAATAACAGTGTCATCAATAGATGTTTCAAAATTTTTGTCACTTTAAATTCCATTTTTGGCTTTGATATCTATTCAACTAATCCAATCGTATATTGTTTTGTCTATGATGCCACATATTATGTTGCATGAATAATGTTGGCATGTGCATAGCCAATAGCATTGTGGATAATAATATATAAATGCAAAAGGTGGACCATAATCTTTTGTCCCCCTGGAAGTTCCTTGATCTTTTGTCGGGTGGGATTATTAATGTTTTTGCCCTCCTGATTAAATTTCAGACATGTACATCCTTATAATTTAAGTTTTATTTTTTCTTTTTTCATTCATGATGCTGTCATTGCTTACATCGATAATGTTTCTCTAACATGATTCTCATTCACAGTGGAGGCTAGTTGCAAACTTCTCAATAGGTAATGACCTGGAGACAATACTAGTATGGGCCTGGATCTGATCATTGATACGCTCCAGCTGGTCAATACCAAACCACATAAGCAACAACTTCACCTTCACACCCTTCAAACCATTGATTGTCCTATTTTGGATGTTACCAGAGACATGGCTGCTGATTAAAACTTGCAGACTTCCTGCATGAATATGACAATCTTCAGGTCGGTAGAACTCGAAGGAACCATTAGTATCAAGGGTGTAGCCAGTCACTCCTTCTGGAAGGATGCCACGGGGAAAGTCATATTTCTCTACCATGTCATATGCTGTGGGTGTGGTTGAGTTTTGCAAGACAGTTGCCTCTGAGGCTAAGGCAATGGTGAGAAGCATAATAGCCACACCAAGGAGAGGTGTACAGTGATTGGACATGTTTAAATGTAGGATGTGTGGTAGGCGATTTTAGATGCATATATGGAGGTCGTACTCTATATATATACAGTGAAGTATAAAATTACATATGCATAAAATTGTTAGATCCAAAATTTAGATGAGTTTGAGTTTAAAAGTTGTCCAAATTTATTGCACACCAAATATAGAATATATGGCGGTCAATGAATATATGTCACCGTTAGGGATACCATAGAAAATATTTGCCATCCAATAAATACACATCAAAATATATTTTCACAAATGCATTTATGGCAACAAATTAGTATGCACTTAAATTAAATACTTCAAACCATATATGTGTGGTTCTTCTCGATGACGGGCACATAATGTGTCACCTATTAACCCACAAAAAGCATGGGTGCAGCACCCTCAAATTTTGATCCAAAAATCACTCCAATTTAAAACGTTGAAAATTAGGTAGCTTTGCAAGCTCTTCAAATTAAATTTGCACCAAACCAATAAAAACAAAGGCATAGCAACTTAAAAGTTATTGAAAAAATAAAATAAAATACAATCATGCTTTGATTGATAAACTGGTGTTTGAACTTGTCTTTGTCCAAATCTGGAAAGAATACAAAACCCTTCCCTCCCTCATTCCGTCTCTAGGCTGAAGCCCACTTTCATTTCTCTTGACCTAGCCTATTTCTTCCTGCTTTCCTTCTCTCTTCTTGGACCACATTATTTCCCTTCCTTTCTCCCCCTTCTTGCCACCATTTTCTTCCCCGTCCTTCCTTCATCCTACCTCAGCCATGTTTCTCCTTTTTTTTGAATCAATTGGAGGACCCAAAGGCCCTACAGACTACTTATTTATTGATAATGAAAAGGAGTTTTATGTACAGAAAAGAAAACAAACGAAAAGAGACTACACTATAGATTCTAGCGATTCAGAAATGACAGGGAAATATTTAGCCTTTGCTCTATGAAGCAATATATAGAATTCATGAATGAACTTTGCCTTGCATCTTTCACCTGTTGGGTCCCTTTGATTAAAAATCCACTCATTCCTTGTTGTCCAAATAGCCCAAGTCATCAGAATGATTACCTCCATTGAGAATTTGACATTCAATTTTCTCTTGAAAAGCTTGAATGCTGCCAATGGCTGAATGGTGTTTGGGTAAGTGATGCCAAGTAGCTGCCAGCATCTTTTTGCAAAATTACATCTTAGAAATAGATGTCTTAGAGTTTCTTCTTTCTGCCAAATACACATCTCACAATCATAAGACTCCAGGAACATATTCCTTCTTCTCAATAATCCTCCTGTATTGACTGTCATTTAAATTAACCAGAAGAACACCTCGTGCTTCATTTGACAAGACAATTTCCAAATCCAATTATATGTGGGATCTACTGGAGTATGACCCATAAGATGCTTGTAAGCTTTTTTAACACTAAAATCATGATTACACGAAATATATGTGCACACATCTAATTGTGGCACTGTTAGCTCTGTTTCCATAATCTCCTGCAAATCCAGAAATGGGACATATGCTTGTTCTGATAGCGGTATTGTGAAGAAGTTGTGCAATGTGCTCCCTTGGTATACTTTTTGAGTAGTAATATTCTTATTGAGAGCAACAAAAGTCTGCCATTCCATAGGTCATTCCAGAAAAAAATAGAACTTCCATCTTGCATAAGTGCTTTTGCTATACCCTTAAAAGTTGTCAGTAAATTTAGGACATCCCTTGACCAGAAAGAACCGCTTTTTCTTGTACCTGGTAACTCTCCTGTTGAATAATATGTATTCCATAATAAATGCACCCAAGGCAAAGCAGTTTTATTAAAAATTTTATGCAAATTTTTAAGGAGAAGTGTTTCATTCATTGTTCTTAGCATTATTACTCCCAATCCTCCTTCAGATTTTGGGCCTTCTTACTTTTTCCCAAGACACTTGTGAAGGCTTTTTTGCATTCATTTCTGCACTTCTCCAGAGACAATGCCTCATATATTTTTCAAGCTGCTCTATTATTGTAATTGGGACACTGATGGTGCTCATATAGAAAATTGGCAAAGATGAAAGAACTGAATTTACCATGTGTAATTTGCCTGCCTGAGTAAGATAGAGAGAACATGCTACTAATCTCCTTTCAATTGTATTTACTATAGGCAAACAATCTTCTACTGAAGGCCTGTGAATTCCTAGAGGCAATCCAAGATATGTGAAGAGCAGGGAACCTACTTGACATTGAAATGTTCTTGACAAATGCTGCATTTTCCTCGTCTACATTAATTGGAACAATAAAGGATTTACTGTAGTTAACCTTTAATCTAGTGGAGTCTGCAAAAGTGTTCAACAAAGATTTGAAACTATGTAGGGCAGGCTTCCATAATTAACAATGTATCATCAACATATTGTAGGATAGGAAAATCATTTGTTGTTGTAACTGGTATGGGTAATGATGGAATACCCAAATCTTTTGCTCTGTTTATCATTGATTGTAAGAGATCTGCTGCTAGCACAAAAAGCAACGGAGATAAAGGATCCCCTTGTCTAACCCCTCTTCTGCAGTGAAAATACTTTTCCAGGCACTCCATTTAATAAGACTGAGGATGTTCCTGAATTTAAAATATTTGAGATCCATTGAACCCATTTTCACCTAAACCTTTATGCTGGAGGATATGCAATATGACTGCATGCTCTATTCGGTCAAAAGCCTTCTCAAAGTCAAATTTCAAGATCACAATTTTCTTTTTTGACTTATGGCATAAATGAAGGTATTAAAAAGACCAGGCAAGGCAATCTTGAATGGATTTATTCTTTAGAAAACCATACTGATTGGTGTGAATGACCCCGAGAATCACTTGCTATAGTTTATCTGCTAATATTTTAGTGAGAAGCTTGAGATTTGAGTTCAACAAAGAAATGGACCTATAATCATTTACTGTTAGAGTACTATCCTTTTTAGGAATTAGAGTAATGTAAGAATTATTTATGCTCTGCATACAAATGTCTCCTATATAAAAGGCATTACAGAGATCATAGTAATCTTCCTTGATGACCTACCAACACTTCTTAGTGAAATCACTATTGAAGCCATCAGGCCCTAGAGATTTATCAGAAGACAAGTTACTTATGATTTTATCAATCTCTTCTTTCTCAAAAGGGTCCTCTAACCATTAAAAATCTGAAGCCGCAACCAACAACTATTACAGATTGAATTGCATTTGTGTATACTCAGATTGACCTAGTATGTCTTTGAAAGAATCCCATAGTAACTGTGCTTTTGCCTGATGATTAAAGAATTGATTTCCATCGTTGTCTTCTTGGCAAGTAATGAGATTTCTCCTATATTTTATGGAAGCATGGGCATGGAAAAACTTAGTATTTTCATCACCTAGTTTGACCCATTTTATTGTGCCTCTCTGCTTCCAAGTATATCCTTTGTTGTTCTAAAAGGCTATCTAGATGCTCCTGCAGAATGTCTCTAAATTAAGTTCCATTCTTCTAAACATAAGTCTCTATGCTCCTCAATAATGTCCAAAAACACGAGCACCTCCTTAGTGTTTGCAATAGTAAATGCTAGATTCGAGAGTTGTCTTTGCCACTGTCTCAACATTCCTCTAAGATTTTTGAAGTTAGCCACTACCCTTCTTGCCTTATCCACATGGGGTACTGGGATTGTCCACCCATTCTGTATTACTTGCACAAGGCATCCCTCTTCATCCAGTAATTTCAAAACAAAAAAACCTTTCCTTTTGGTATATCAGTATTGATACTGATCAGACATGGGACATGATCTGATGTTTGTCTAGAGAGAGTTGTGGCAATTGTGCCAGGATAGCTAACTGACCAAGAGTTAGTGATGAAAAACCAATCTAGCCTTTCCAAAAGTCCTTCCCCTTTGGCCAAGTAGAATGCACATCATAGATTTTGGCCCAGTCTAGTCCATTGCTCTCTTGTGGTCTCCTTCCTTTCGTCTTCTTCCTTATTAGAGGCCAGTCACTCCAGTGCGGTCAGTTCACTGCACTAACCACCGTACATGCCACTTGTAACATGTTGCTTGGTCAACTTTCATCACCACCCTATATCATACAGTGCTGCTCAACACGCCGACACATGGTATCCCATTGCTTGTGTTGGCCATGCTTTGCAGTGTGCGAAGGATGCTCGGAGTGTCCCACCGCTTATCCCTGTCGGAATAATCCTTGCGTGCTTATGTTAGTTTTTGTTTTCTTGTAATTGACTTAGAGAGTTGCAAGGATGAGGGGAGATTGAACTCATGATCCCAAAGATCATGAGGTGATCCTAAAGATTACCAAGGAGCTTAGCCCATACCCGTAATCCTAAAAATCATGGGAGTGATCCGGCAGATCACTTGCATAGTCCCGAAGACTGTCTGATCCTCGAAGATCAACTGTTGTACTCTTTTTCCCTTGGTGAGTTTTTCCCATTGTGTTTTCTCGCTCAAGGTTTTCAAACTCTAAAAAGAAGTTCAAAAGAGAACATTGGTATGCATATGTCCATGGTATTATCAAAATCAAGTACAGCTGACCATTCCTTCAAATGAACTCAATCAAAGGCAAAGATTTTGCAGCGATAATGAGTTATGACACTAGAGTTGCATGAATAATCATTTCATAGTCATTTTATAATCAGTATTTTTATTAATATTTAATATTATAAAGTTTTAAATAAGCGTGGACGGGTCTGATGTTCTAATTAAGAATATACAGTGGCAGCAACAGCTGAGTTATTCTTATTATTAATAAAGATGGAATTATTGAAGTAAAAAATTTTCTATATATTTCCATCGTAACATAAATAGTGAATCATTGGAAAATAAGTTCGCAAAAGATCAGAGGTAGTATAACATTTACTATAGTGAGAATATTAGTACAAGCCGCACAAATGCTCAGATGACTGTACTAATTCATTATTATATATATCATCTCGGCCGGCTTGTTGCAGAAGCTGAGGAGGTTACCACTTCCGATCGGGCGATACGGCACAAGCTACTTGCTCCAGTCAGCCGAGCATGGGTCGTGAGGCAACTGCCAAGAGTGAGACGCCGGCGCCGGCTCATGGATGGTCATTCCTGTCTGTGTTCGTGCACGCGGATGCGGTGGACATTGCGCTGATGGTGCTGGGTGTCCTGGGCGCCGTGGGCGACGCCTTGTCCACGCCTATGAGGCTGTTCATCTCCAGCCGCATCGCCAACCACATCGGCAACGGTCCCGGCAACAATCCTCAGTTCGGTTCCAGAATCAACGAGGTACGCTCTCACACGCACCAGAGAACAATCATATTATTGGCAGCATCAACCGCTAATATAATTACTATCCGTGTCGACCAGAACGTCAGGTACCTCCTTTTGTTGGCGTTGGCCTCCTGGTTCACGGCGTTCCTCGGTGAGCACACTTCACATGTTGTGTTAGTAGCCTGCAACGGGTAAACTTTCTCGGATTGAAAAAAATCTCGGTGACCACCGGTAAACCCGCCAATTTTTTTTCTCTTGGATTTCTGAGATCTCTCAAGCTGAAAATTCGATCAGAATTTTATTTTTTCGAACAAAATTTATTCAAAACTTCAAATTTAATCAAATTTATGTTCAACCGGATAAATTTGACCGGTACATTTTGCCAGCCGAAAAAATGGAAATTTCGGCGGTAACTGACCTTCATATGCACAAGACTGTGTATACTCAGCTGCTTTCTTTCGATGCAGAGGGGTACTGCTGGGCACGCACCGCTGATCGGCAGGCCTCCCGGATGCGGGCACGGTACCTGGAGGCGGTGCTCAGGCAGGACGTGGAGTTCTTCGACCTCAAGTCCGGCGCGATGTCGGACGTGATCACCAGCGTGTCCAACGACAGCCTGGTGGTGCAGGACGCGCTGAGCGAGAAGCTGCCCAACTTCCTGTTGAACGTCTCCCAGTTCATCGGCTGCTACGCCATCTCGTTCGCGGTGATGTGGCAGCTCACGCTGGTGGCGCTTCCCTCCGTGCTCCTGCTCGTGGTGCCCGGGTTCATGTACGCCCGGGTCCTCACCGACCTCGCGCGCCGGGTCCGGCAGCAGTACGAGCGGCCCGGCGACCTGGTCGCGCAGGCCGTGTCGTCGGCGCGCACCGTGTACTCGTTCGTGGCGGAGCGGAGGATCATGGCGCAGTTCTCCGCCGCGCTCGAGGAGTCGGCGAGGCTGGGGATCCGGCAGGGGCTCGCCAAGGGCCTCGCCCTCGGCAGCAACGGCATCTCCTACGCCATCACGGCGTTCAACTTCTGGTACAGCAGCCGCCTCATCATGTACCACGGCTACCCGGGTGGCGCACCCTTCGCCGTCTGTGGATGTCTCATCATCGGCGGCCTGTACGTCACACTACCATCAGCCAGTTGTCTACTTCCTCCATTCTCAAACTGTTGCCGTAACAACGACAATTATTTAAAATTTATTATGTTAGTTTTTTTAGTGGAAATGGTTATCTTATTAGTTGATGGCACCAAAATAACAGTAACCTTTATATATTTTCTATGTGTACAGATCTCTTGGTACGGCGCTATCGAACGTCAAGTACTTCTCCGACGCAATCGCCGCGTCCGAGAGAGCCCTGGAGATGATCCGGCGGGTGCCCAAAATCGACTCGCGGAGCGACGCCGGAGAAGAGCTGGCCGATGTGGCCGGCGAGGTGGAGTTCAAGAACGTCGAGTTCAGCTACCCGTCACGGCCAGAGACCCCAATCTTTGTCAACTTCAACTTGCGCGTACCGGCCGGCAGCACGGTGGCGCTGGTCGGCAGCAGCGGGTCCGGTAAGTCGACGGTGATCGCGTTGTTGCAGCGGTTCTACGACCCGTCGGCCGGGGAGGTGGCGCTGGACGGCGTGGACATCAGGCGGTTACGGCTCAAGTGGCTGCGAGCTCAGATAGGGCTCGTCAGCCAGGAGCCGGCGCTGTTCGCGATGTCGATAAGGGAGAACATACTGTTCGGCAAGGAGGACGCCACCACGGAGGAGGTCATCGCAGCGGCAAAGGCGGCAAACGCGCACAACTTCATCTCGCAGCTGCCGGAGGGCTACGATACTCAGGTGAGGCAACGATATTCGTTTGTCCCGAATATCTGTCTTTTTTAGGCAACAAAATCCACTGCGAATTTTCTCATCGAATCAAGTTAGGAGGTGCAGAGTGCGCGTGTGAGAAAGAGGGCCGGCAAGCTCGAGTGACGTCTAGTCAGTGTAACAAAAGAAGGTAGTGGTGCCGTCACCCACAGTGTGGCAGTGACTCCTTGATGATGGAGAGGGGCGTGAGGCACACTAGTGTGTTCCAGGCACTGATGCAGAGGAGATAATTCAAAACCTCGCTCAAATGGCTTGGACTGTTGCAGCACCAAGTTCCGGGGAGAAGATCGAGCACATCAAGACCGGTGACATGACAGTGACCCCGCAGCATTTCACCTCTGCCTGTCCAAAAATCGAGCATTTTTACTGGCGGGTCTTTTCGATGATATTCGTTGCATCTCAATGGCACCCATCGTGTAATTAAGTGGGTAGGGCACTCAGAGGACAGCATTGTTCAAAGTGAGGCGCTGCTGGAATTTAAAAATTGTGTGCGTCATTAGTGGATTCTTCATGCCCCTTGACCATGATTCGCGGGAGGCTCCAAGGCACCTGCCGGCAGCATAGATCCTATTTGGATGAATCATAATTAATTTCTTGTCCAGTCCAGCAACTAGTTCACTTATAAAATATTGCCTCAGAAAAAGCTAATAATTAGTTGGATGTCTTAGAGCCTAAACTAATTGTTAGTAGGCATTGTACAGAACAAAACATGTTTTGTCGTTACCAAAAATTGTTATACGATTTCTTCAATCTATTAATTCGTTCATATTAGGTTGTACCCCAAATTAAATTAAAAGTAATTTGTCCATCTATTAATAATTAGTTCACCACCAATGGACTAAAATTGGTCAGCTAACAATTACTAATGCACCGATTTTATAATTTCATCCTATGGAAGGAGATTTTGTCAACATCGAGTTAAATCTGTCTTGGCATTTAGTTCGAAGGTGCTCAACAATTTTTTGTGACTTCCTCTGAAAACAAAAAAGAATTTTTTATATCTCTGATTGGTGATTGAAGAGGATATGGTTTCAATTTAGTAGCAACCATCAGAGAAGTGATATTGAAGATGTGTTATTAAAAGATGTAAATATTTTATTTTATTTTTATTCAACATTGAGAGGCGCAATTTAAAATATATGTACTTATTCATATTTAAATATATAGAATCCACTTTAATCATAAAAAATAATTAGTAATCCACCGTACAATATTGGAGAGAATCCATCCGTCCTGGCTAACTAAGTCACATGCACGGCTTACATTGGGATTTTGGTTCTTCTGTTTTATACAGAACATAGGCTCGTACAAGATTTCCTTTTTAAATCGGAAGAGTGGAACTTCCATATGTTATTGATTCGATCACGTGTCGTCGACTCCTGCTGCCTCCACTACTTTGAGCACAATTAGAAAACCGTATTTTAGTGTAAAAATATCAACAATAATTTGATAAAAAAACGGAGAAATGGGATCAAAAACTTGACCTGCGGGGGTATGACGGCCCCGGGCATTGCATTTAAAGAGAAGATCCTCTCACGCAGATCAAGAAAACCCTCGAACCCCCTCCCCACCCTTACATTGGGGCCACTAGCCTTGTGAGAACCTGGGCCGGGACCACCATGGGCACCGTAGCTTCAAGAGGCAGGGCCTTAACCAAATGCTTTGGTGCGGGGAGAGGCGAGGATCAGATGTTCCTACTTGACCAACCAGCTGTGCGCATATAAGAAACTGTAGAATATATAGTGGTAAATGAGGAACAGAGAAAGGGCATTTGTGCGCATATAAGAACTTGTAGAAGTGTAATTATTATAAATTCTTGCCTGACCGAAATTAGATTATATATATTCTGCCCAAGTACTTACAGTTACAGATGGTTACAGGACCTTATGTAGCTTGTGAAGAAAAAAGTTCGTTTACCTGTTCACGGTGCAAAAAAATAAATAGCCTTGTATACTAAAAAATTGTTCTTCTTGCAGAGTAAGGTTCTATTTTCTATTGTGGTACTAATCATATGTTTAAGTGCAGGTGGGTGAGCGTGGTATTCAGATATCGGGAGGGCAGAAACAGAGGATTGCCATCGCCAGAGCTATTGTTAAGTCACCCAAGATCCTCCTCCTCGATGAAGCCACCAGTGCACTAGACACTAGCGCAGAGCGTGTCGTTCAAGAGGCGCTTGAACTGGCATCTGTGGGCTGTACTACTATTGTTATTGCACACCGCCTCTCCACTATCCGAAATGCTGATATGATTGCGGTTATGCAGTCCGGTGAAGTCAAGGAACTGGGATCCCATGACAAGCTCATTGCCAAAGAAAATGGCATCTACTCATCTCTTGTTCATCTCCAGCAAACAGGTGCAGCTTCGGTGGTTGGTGGAACGGGTGGTGCATTTCTTGATGTAGTGCAATCCAGGAGCCAAAGCTCGAGCAGAAAATTCTCTTCAGCAGGCGAATTTCCCTTAGCACCATCACTCATTGATTCTTGTGATGATGACAATGCCGGGAACAAGAAATCTAAGCTCCCTGTGCCATCCTTCAAAAGGCTACTGATGTGGAATGCACCTGAGTGGAAATTTGGGCTAAAGGGAAGCATCAGTGCAGCTTTGTTCGGAGGTGTGAACCCTATGCTTGCTTACGGCATGGGGAGCATGTTCTCAGTCTTCTTCTTAACGGATCATGTTGAGATCAAGGCTGAAACAAGGATCTACGCCCTTCTCTTTGTTGCCCTTGCAATGGCCACGTTCCTGCTCAACGTGGGGCAACACTACAACTTTGGTGCCATGGGCGAGTACCTCACCAAGAGGGTGAGAGAGCAGATGCTTACAAAGATCCTCACTTTTGAAATTGAGTGGTTTGACAGTGCGGACAACTCCAGTGGTGCCACATGCTCAAAACTTGCCAATGACGCTAATGTTGTAAGTATTATTTAAATAGGTGAATACATTTGGAAAGGAATAATATCCAACTAAAAACTGTAATATTATTTTTTTGCTGCAGGTGAGGTCACTCGTGGGTGATCGAATGGCTCTGGTAATCCAAACCATTTCTACGGTGCTCATATCTGGCACCTTGGGTCTGGTCATTGCATGGCGTTTGGCCCTCATCATGATAGCAGTTCAACCTGTTGTCATAATCGGTTTCTACACAAGGCGTGTGTTACTAAAGAGCATGTCAAAAAAATCAATTGTGGCACAGTCTCAGAGTAGTAAGCTGGCCGCTGAAGCTGTTTCCAATTTTCGGACCATCACCACCTTCTCATCTCAGGATCGTATCCTACGCCTCTTCAGTCAGGCGCAGGATGGGCCACAAAAGGAAGGTGTCCAACAATCATGGTATGCTGGGCTTATCCTTGGCACCACGACATGTCTCATGGCTTGCACATGGGCGCTCGACTTCTGGTATGGTGGCAAGCTTATGGCTGAAGGTTGCATTACTTCTAAGGCATTCTTTCGAACCTTCATGATTCTAGTAAGCACAGGGCGTGTGATTGCAGAAGCAGGCAGTATGACTACTGATCTTGCTAAGGGTGCTGATGCAGTCACCTCGGTGTTTGCTATACTTGATCGGGAAACAAAAATTGACCCTGACAGTTCTGATGGATACAAACCAAAGAAACTAAACGGTGACATAGAGATTAGGGGGTTGATTTTGCGTACCCATCAAGGCCAGATGCGTTCATCTTCAAGAGTTTCTCCCTCAGAATACAAGCAGGCAAGTCAACAGCTATTGTTGGGCAAAGTGGTTCTGGTAAGTCTACCATTATTGGGCTAATAGAGCGATTTTATGACCCACTTAGAGGGATTCTAAAGATTGATTGTAGAGATATCAAAATGTATAATCTTCGAGCTTTACGACAACACATTGGGCTTGTCGGCCAGGAGCCAATACTATTTGCAGGCACGATTAGAGAGAACATCATGTATGGAAGAGAGGGTGCTAGTGAGGCAGAGATGGAGAATGCTGCAAGGTCCGCCAATGCGCACGATTTTATCTCCAGTTTAAAGGATGGGTACAGCACATGGTGTGGTGAGCAAGGTGTTCAACTATCAGGAGGACAAAAGCAGCGTGTTGCCATTGCCCGTGCCATCCTAAAGAACCCTTCCATCTTGCTACTAGATGAGGCTACAAGCGCACTAGACACCCAGTCTGAGAGAGCAGTACAAGAGGCGCTAGATAGGTTGATGGTTGGCAGGACGAGCGTTGTAGTGGCGCATAGGCTGAGCACGATCAAGACATGTGACCTGATTGCGGTGCTTGATAGAGGAGTTGTTGCCGAGCAGGGCACACATGCGTCGCTCATGGCGAAAGGCTCATCTGGGGCATACTTTGGATTGGTTAACTTGCAGAATGGAGGCAATCACGATTGAGGTCTTTTTCCATGAATAAAAAGCACTAATCTCAAGAAGTTGCAACCGTTCAAATAACCTGCCATTTGGATTTGATCTATAAATGTTGTTGTTTCTGAAAAGTGCATGTATACCATTGACTTATTGAGACCTAAATATGTATGCACATTGTAATTTAAATTATACTTTTCCATTACATGCATGTGGTCATCAGATTGAATCACAAATGATAACTCAATTATCATACACGATATTAGGATACGTTGTCTACCTCTAGGGGCAAACATTTGTTCCGTTTTCGATCACAAATATATACTTTCTGCTCAAAGATCTCAGCTATAATTTCTCTCGCAAGAGTAAGACAAAAGAAAAAAACAATTATCAGCTATAAGTCATGCATTTTTTTCCTCGAATACGCATGAGAGCTGTGCATCTTTATATTATAGAGAAGAAAAAGGCCCTTTTACAATACCCACCCCTGCCGAGACCATACATGAGTAGGTGTACACAAACGGTTTTTGGTTACATCACCAACAGTGATCTATGACCACGACCAAAAACCATATATACTTGACTCCATCAACCTTGTTCGTCGACCTCACACAATCGTAAGGCCTGGAGTTTACTCGCACCTGCCATACACCAAAGCTTATACTCAATCTTGAATTGACGTAGTAACTCTGATGGAAGGGGCAGTCCCATCAAAAATACATGTGTTGCGCTGTTTCTAGATTAACCAGGCCATCAACATGACCAACGAATTGAGCCCTTTCCTGTCATCTTTCCTGACCTTGCGATGGATTCTTGCCCACCAGTTCACGAAAAGAGCGCTCTAGTCTCTTGGGAACTGCCTGTTCCAAACCAATTTTGGAGAGGATCATGAACCAAACTTGCCTTGAGAAGATACTGGTCTGTCTCCTAAACCTGATCACATAAAGGGCTCTTGCCTGGATGATCCAACCCTCGACGAGCCAGGTACCGTCCAACACCGGTGCCTTATAGCTAGCCAAAGAAAGATCTTGCACTTGCCAGGAGCCCAAGATTTCAAAAGATGACGCCATGGTTCAAAGGAAACCGACCCATTAAAATATGCCCGGTAGGCTCATTTTGTAGTACACGCATCGGAAGCATCGAATCTTCAAATATGTCGGTCTTCTTCCTCTGATAAATTGAACCCCAGCAGTTGGTCTCCAAGCCATATAAATTCCACAAACTCGACCATAAGGAGTCCACCTTGGACATCATTCATCCAAGAATCATTCTCGAGGGCTTATGCGACCGCATGGTTATTTTTTATTCTTGTTTCAACACAAGCCGCCAAATCAACAAGAGAACATCCATGCAAACCACCGATCTGTCCAAAACAGAGTGTTTCTCCCGTTACCGACCTGTTAAGCTTAGGTATGCACTGCTCGTTCTTCCCTGACATACAACACTGGGCAAAGCTACAGCCTGGGTAGCATAGTTATCTGTGTGCTTTTGTTTACCGTCACATAGGATAAATTATTAGAATCACTTTAAAATTAAGAAAAGTTACCTTTTTTTCCAACCCACTAGTTCTAGTTTATTTCAAAGAATCAGTTATCAAAATCAACTAGAATCACTTCTTCTGGAAAAAAATAGTGTTTAGCAGAGAAACTCTGATTTTGCCTGATTCTATGTTCCATGTAGCTTTTTGCCAAAGGAAGCCATAATGAGAGGATGTTTCATCGCAATGATGGTGAGGGATTGTATAAGTGGGAGGCATACCCATGACTTTTCTCCATCGTTGTTGGCAGAAGTGGCAATTTTGATTAAGAATAGAGGGATCCCATTGTGCAGACTGCAGAGAGACTAACACGACAGAACAAGTGGACCTATAAGCTAGTGATGGCTTGTTGGGGACCAGATCGACCAAATGGTTACCCAATGAGTATGTCACCCGGCATATTTCACTTATATTATGCCTTACGCATAAGAATTATATGTAACATACACTACTACAATAACCCTAACTACAACACAGCACGGTATTGCCAACCTGTAGTTGGTCGGTATAGGCGGTTTAACCGACCTACAGTTGGTCGGTAGAAACCTTTACCGATCTACACTACCAGAATCCCGAATTTTCGTGAGTGTCCAGAACTTTCGTGGGAGGTAAAACAAAACCGTCATGGAAATTATAATTTTAGTGGGAGTGGTCTAAAACCCACACCAAAATGCAATTTCGTGACGGGAAGATCAAAACCTCCACAAAAAATGTCCACGCTCAGCTCGCCTGCGCTGCGTTTTGAAAATTTTGTGAAGTCCCGGGCTCTCCGCTCTGAAATCAAGTCCTCCTCTCCGGGTAAGAAAAAGAAATATACAGAAAAAGAACAAGTTTATCTCTTAGACAAACTCTTTCTTGCCTCACGGGCTCATGGCTCACATCCCCGCCTCCCATCCCCAGAGACGGCACCGCCTCCCATCCCCGCCTCCTCGCCGCTCTCCTCGCCAAAACGCCGCCATGCCTTGCTTCTCCACCATGCCACAACCTACTCCGTCATTGGATCCGTTCAGATCTGAAAGAGCCCCCTTTTTTTTCCTCCCAGTCCAGCGCCGAGATGGTGAAGATTCAAGGGCAAGGAGCAGGCGAACAGCACGGCGTACATGGTCAACCTTCATTTTCCAATGAGGTGCGTCATCTCCATCCCCTCTAACCTCTAATATTTGATTTGGTATAATTTGGATTTCCTTGTTTTTCATAACTTATTTGTTATATATGCATCTACTACTACTATCTGAACTAGTTAGGTCTGAATGTGGACCAGAATTGCTATCAGAACTAGTTAGGTCCGACTTAATGTGGATCAGAATTAATCTGTCTTTGTTTCATCAATAATCAATATTTTATTCTGCTTTAAAAGCTTCAAACGAAACAGAGTGTAATTTTAGGAAAACGGAAACACAAACTCAATTTGGAGGTGAGTAGCTGTACTGTAAGCATGTCAGTTTTGCAAGTAATTTTGATTGACAAGTTCTTATTTGAGTAGTACAAGAAGACTCCTTTCAGTAGCAATATTGTTAATGAAAAAGTATATGGTATACAACTTGTTTTTTGATTGTGATAGCACATTATCATTGCTCTCTGAAATTTAACTCTGTGTTATCCATTATGGATCAGTGATGCTGGAAATAATCGAAGCCAATGCTGCCCAGTTTGCATTCATCTAGAAGGCGATGACGGGAGAAGAGAAATTACAACATGAATGGTTGTGTCGCTGTCAATGAATATGTAAATGTTGTATTCTTGTGATTATAAAGATAATTATTCTTTTGGGATTATATGAATGATTAAAGTTATACAAGTACTGTATATGAATGGCTAAAGAATTATAAGCTCATATGCCTGTTCTTTCTAATACTTCAGTAAATATGCAACGAGCAATGCCTTTTTTTTTGAAACAACAACAATCAGTGGCTAATATAGTGGAAAAGGCTTTCTGGCACCTAATTCTCGCGGTTGTCAACCTATTTTCCAGGCGGCTGCAAGCCTTCAAGGAAAATACATTATCGTGAGGGTTGACCCTCATTAAAATTTGTTGTATAAACCTGGCGCCCACCCATTTTTCACGAGAGTGACCGTCGGGAATTGCCCTCACGAATTATTATCCTGTGAGTCAACCGTCATGAAAAATCAATTTTAGTGGCGCCGCATTCGTGTGTGCTAATGCGTGACGGTTTGCCCTCACGAATCATTTTCGTGGTGGTTTTTGCTATTTTCGTGGGGGTTTTAGGCTCACGGGAAAAATACGTTCTGTGGTAGTGCTATGTAGTCGGTCGGTAAATGTTTTACTGACCAACCTGTGCTTTAGCGACCGGTGGTCGGTCGTTAAAGAGAAATCTTTACCGGCCAACTCAGAGTCGTTGTAGGTAGAATTAACGACCAACCATCCGACGCTAACAATTCAAATAATCAAAACAGATTCCACCATCATCCACTAGCAATGACATTCCAATAGTCCGGACACAAAATGGTCAATATCTGTAGAAAATAACCATGTTGGTACACTGACCAAGTCTCAAATCCTTGCAAAAGATAATTCATCAAGTGCTTACATTAGTTAACGTACACATAACAACCATAACGTACACAAGGCATAGGTCATGAGAACACACGTAATTTTAGCTGATACAATACAGCCTACCGGATGGTATGTTCTAGTACAAAAGAACATCACATGATACTTCCATTCATTAGTCACTACAAAAGACCATAGTAGCGGTCATTTGAAGCATTCCCCGCTACATTGCCCTACCGAGCAAGGACCGTGACTATGTGTTGAACATAGTGGTAGACACCACGAGCCTGCAGCTAGGGTGGGATGGCCCGCTACTAATTTTTGACGCCAGGTAGCGGTTTCTGTTAGGCCCACAACTATGGACTAAACGCCATTTAGTTACGGGCCTAACAAAAGAGCCCACCACGACAGACCACAACCTCCTGTAAATAAGCAGCGGTGCGCACAACAGTGCCACTCACTCGCGCGCCACACCGCTACTTATAGCTAGGGTTAGGGTTAGGGTGGCCCCCTCCTCTTCTCTCGTTCTGCCGCCATCTATTCAGCCTCCGGCCACCCTCCTCTCCTCCTCCTCCGCTTCCTCGTCGGATGGGGATTATGGGCCACTGTTGAGGTTGCACACCGAGTGTGTGGCACTCCTGGTGCTGGCGGATGGAGATCCTGGCAAACGCTCCATCGCGCCGCCCCACTCCTCTTCCTCCTCCTTCGGCCCCCGCCGTTCTCCGCCCCAATCCTCCGTGCCACCTGCCTCCTGGGTCTGGCGCGGCAGAATCGGCGGTGGTGGCGGTTGCCTCCTGAGGTGCGGTGACAGCTGCCTCCTTGGCTCGACGATCCTTAGACCATGCGGACCCGCCCTAATTTTGTAACCTTGATTAAGGCATCAACGGCGGTCCTTAGACCACCACCGACACCTTAATCAGAAATCTAGTAACTAGGACAGCCATAGGCATGAGACTGCGACAATGAATGTAACCGTAGTGACAATTAAATGCCTAATGGCGAATTTCGTGTCCGCCACCGAGGTGCCTTTTGGCCTACCGCTACAGAGCAAAATCGTAGTAGTGATATTGGAACGAGTGTTCAAACATGGAGTCTATTTATTCTAGATGTGCAATCTAACACGGACACTTTGGTTTCATAAAAATCAGTACTATATATCTTTATTTTCTTTTCTTTCTCGAGAAAGTTGGTGATTTTGTGGGCTTATAGGTGGTGGCTCGTTTTACTCCTCAAATATAAGGATAATATAATATTTTATTTTTTTATTCAAATCCCATACGCATTATTAACACTAATAATCTAAATCAACAACAATGCTCAAGTACGTCGGGTGCTATTAGCAAAATTCTTGACATGGAAAGACATTGATGCCAATCTAGAATGGAATTTTGATTTGGCTGTCTATACGATCAACTTGATCAATTGCAATCCACCTAAGCGCAAACTTCACCTTCATGCCAACTAGACTATGGATCTTCTGGTTTTGGATGACTCCAACTATGTGGCTTTTGTATGAGATTTGTAGGCGGACTTCAAGGGTATTGCAATCTCTAGTTAGATAGACCTCGAAGGAGCCATTAGGTTCAAGGGTATAGACTATCACAAATGGCTACTATAGCCACGGTTATGGGAACCGTAGCTACGACCCCGAGGCTAAAAATAAGTGACTGTAGCGACGCAAATCGAACCAACCGTTGCTACAAACTGAACTATAAAACAAAAAAAGAGGGGCCCGTGAGGGCACGAGCATCGCCGATCAGCCGGTCACTCGTTGCATGCCCGCCACGCACCACCCTAGGCCCCGCGACGGCCGGATCCACCGCTCCGGAGGTTGCCACTCACCACGCACTGTCGGAGGAACCACGACGGCTGGACGGTGCGCCGCCCTTCGCCGAGAGAGAGAGAGAGAGAGAGAGAGAGAGAGAGAGAGAGAGAGAGACGGGGGGCGCTGCGCCCGGTGGACGGTGGAGTGGAATGAGAGAGAGTTAGGGTTGGTGTTTTATTTTATATGGTTTATGTGTTTGGTGGGCCGAGTCAGATGGCCCGTGGCTACAAATAGAGTCTTATTTGTAGCCACGGCCCACACTGTCACGGGTTGTTTTTTTTTGTCTCTATTGTGGTTTTTTTCTGAGTATAGTGCATTTTTATTATAGTGATAGTTCATGACTCATTCTTGGAGGATGCCACATGGAAAGCCATATTTCTCTAGCATTTCATATGCTCTCGGTGTGGTTGAGTTAGAAATGGCAGTGGACGGTGAGGCCATCGCAAAGGTGAGAAGCATACCAGCCATGGCAAGGAGGGGCATGTAGTGAATGGACATGTTTAGTGTCGGGATGTGTAGTTTGAAAATGATGATACGTGTAGAGTCCCTAACCTCTCTACATATAGTCAAGTTTCTAATTAGAGATAAATAACATAGTCAAAATCAGATATCTAGCTGGCTGCTTATAGTGTGAGGTTGAGTTTAGAAATTATTCAGAATTAATGTGTGCCTCGAATAGCAATACATGGCAGCAAATTTATATATTGCCTCGCACTTAGAGGTGCACTAGATAAGAATATATAGCATGCAATAATTATACATCACAATTGTAGTTCTGCACAAGGTAGCATATTTGGCAGAAAAATACACTGAAACAAAACATTCTTGTTTCAAACCACATATATGTGATCGTCTTATACCACGTCGAACAAGTCCAAACTTTTAAATAGGAATATTTAATTATGTTTTTTCTTTATTGTCTAAATTCCCGATCTGCATAATTAAATAACAAAACATATATTTACGTTGAATTTGACCTTTCTTTATTACTCATATTGAGGTGCCACAATGAATGTTCATTCACACTTGGAGCTATTAGCAAACTTGTTGACAGGAAAAGACGTCGACAGTGAAGTAGAATGGAATTTGATCTGGTTGTCAATGCGGCCCACCTGATCTATAAAAACCCATACGAGGAGCAAGTTCACTATCACTCCCTTCAAATTATGGATGGTCTGGTTCTGGATGTTCCCGGAAATGCTACTATTATATAATATTTGAATATTGTTAGCATGAATTCTGCAAACCCCAGGCAAGAGCACTTCAAAGGAGCCATCAGGGCCAAGGGTATAGCCCTTCACTCCTTCCGGGAGGATGCCATGAGGGAAGTCATATTTCTCTAACATCTCATATGTTGTGAGTGTTGTTAAATACGCAAAGCTCACTGCAGCCAGTCGGTGGCTGTGGTGCCAGCCTCTTCGACGTGGAAGGATTGTTGCTTTGAAGCGAAGAAACCTGGGCCGCATGGCTCCGCTACCTCCCGCCACCTAGGGTTCCCATCCCGCCGTCGCCTCAGGGCCCCCTCTCCCCTCCCTCCGGGAGCTTCGCCGGTGGTGAGATGGAGAGGGAAGGCCCCCATCCCATCGATCGGCTATCTCATGCGCCGTTCTGCCCTCCTTCCTCCAATCTCCACCGCCGCTGCTACTTCTTCCTCCCTCAACTCACTACCGCCGCCGTCACCGCCACACATCTCATGTTCCTTCTTCTCATCTCCGTCGTCACCACCGGTCTTGTTACCGCCGCCGAGCTATCAGGTGTCGTCAGTTGCCTGCACCTTCCCATAGAAACTTCACCCTTCTCTTCTGTCGCTCCCTCTTCATGCATCTCCACAGCCGGTGTGGCGGTCACCCGCTCGTTGTGCGGCCGATCCGTGCTCGCAGATACCATATTTGCCGTCTCCCTCACCGGACTTCGACCCGCAGTACCCTCCTCTCTCTCTGGCCGGCTCCACCTCCGCCCTCCTCTCTGGCTTGGAGCAGTTGTTTGTTACAAACCTACTATTGTGTTCTATTCAGCTGCTATGGCAGGCAATTGTTATCTAATGATGCTCTGAATAATTGTTGTAATGGAAAGAGGATCAAATTGGTATTATACATTTTGTTATCAATATGCCTGTTTCCCAAGCGTGTGACACTCCAGGAATTGTTGTCGCGATACATCCAGAGTAGGCTTGCTGCCACGCCATTCCCCAGAGCCAGAGTCTGTTTTCTGATGTTGTTTTGTGCTCTCCGATTGTCTATTCAGTTCTGGGTTGTCCCTGTTGTGGCTTCCACGTCTCCTCCACCGAGTCCTCCTCTCCCATCGCGTTTTGTCACCCACCGGCCAGGGCCAGCTCCAGGTGGCATTGGAGGTTGGCCCTCCATTTTTTTTTTCGTTCATGTAGAAGATCAGCACCCATCTTCTTCAACTGAAACAGATAAAGAAATCAGGCTGTAAATAGTAAGAGGGTTTAAGGTGTATGTTCATGTAGAGGGTGTCCACAGTGGCGCTGCCGGCGGCGTGGATGAGGACCTCATCAAAGATCTTGAGGAGCCGATGGAGACAAAGGGGAAGGAGGAACAAACACCGACGGAGACCGTGTGCTCCCGGGAGTCCTTCAAAGGGGTGCGTCATGTTCCCTTGATCGAGTTGATATTTTTTTTAGAATTTTTAGTTACCAAAATCACTTGTTGGCATCCTCCGGGGAGTAGCCATGGCGCACCGGTGGTGGCCGCACTGAGTTCCGACCAAATCAGCGCTCTTTTATTTCTGTGGACTAACAATTAAATAATATATGGGTTATCTTACCTCACAGGTTGAGTTTTTTTTTAATTTCATTCGATCACATACATACAATTTATAGTTTGTCTTTTAAAACCTGCAGCAACACACGGGCACTTTGGTGTATATTTCTAATCTGGGTGTGATGGATTATTCATATGGAACAGATGAAATTTTTTGACGTGCACAATATTTGCATCTTTTGTTGCCTTGATCCACCAGCAGTATAACTGAAATTATTTAATAATTTTAATATATGCTGATATTTTTCTTTTGCAGTTATCTTGCTGATATTAGATGCATAAGTCTCTTCTATATTCTAAAAAAATGGCTGTATACTAACTGTCGATGGTCCGTTTGTAGTAGCTGGGCTGATTCTTGGGAGTAGGCCGTACGTGGGCTAATTCTTCTCCTCTGCCCCAGATGAAGAAATTCCCTCTGCTTCTGAGCTAAATGGGCTGTAAGGCTCTATGGGCTTTTTACCCAAAGCAAACTGAGAAAAGATTCACAGTGATAATGGCCTTCATATAGTTTGTTTGGTGACAATGGGACCGTGTCCAATCTTTAATCTAGAATTATTGTATGGAGAGGGAAATAGATTCAGCTAAAGCTAAGAAGGCGAAAGCTAAGTGCAGGCTAGTTTAGTCTTGTAGCTCTAAAAACTAGCGAAAGTTTCACGAGGAACTTTTAAGAAGCTGACTACCTCGAATGTCACGAGATCATAGCTTCATTGGGGACAAGGTAGGCCATGTTGTGGCCTCCCTGGTACAGCATATAATTCAGTCATTGCTACTGCCTCAGCCCCTATTAATTACTCACTCATGCTCTGCCACTGATCACGACAACACCAATTCTTTGGGCAAGTGTTTGTGTGGATTACAGCTTCTTTATGCTCCAGTCGCCATCAACTCATCATTTCAGTTTCATCTACAGTTACAAAGACCTGTGCGGCCTCTCTGTGTGGTCTGTGTCGAGCTGACGGCCTGTGCATTGTGTGTGCAATCTTCTCTGCCTACGAAACCGGGAAATGCGACGGTTCATCGTTGTGGCCAGAGATAGGAAAGCAACAACTGTATCTGCAAAAGGACAAGCGCGAGGGTGCTATCCACCGCTGCAGTTGGGATTTGGAATATCATCCAACGATACGCCCAGAATCGGGGTCGAAGTAAGCAGAGCATTCTGATGGTGGTTTATGCAATCGTCATCG
This sequence comes from Chloris gayana, assembly GCA_031894775.1. Taxonomy (NCBI): domain Eukaryota; kingdom Viridiplantae; phylum Streptophyta; class Magnoliopsida; order Poales; family Poaceae; genus Chloris; species Chloris gayana. The sequence continues at coordinate 167,544 of JAUNZO010000177.1, forward strand.
TATTGGTGACTTTTTTTAACCGAAGTCAGCAGTAGCCTCCTACCTATTTTTGTTTGTATTAATTAACCAAAACTTTATGTACAAACAGCCGCTGCAAAAAAGACCCTACTTAATCGTCATCGTATTCGTGACTTTTATTCGTCCGTGATAACCACCGGCATATATCAAAGATGCAGAAAACGTAACAGCTGCAGGGACTCCTCTCTTGGACACAGGTGCTGGCCGTAAAAGAAACTACTTATATATGCGGAGAAATTTTTAGCTTACGAAATGGAGCACAACAGGTTAAATCTAGTAGAGGCAACAAATCGGACCTGTCTAATGCGAGCGCGTGCACGCGGAATCATGGAAGCAAACCTTGGGACAGCTACATAACAAGATAGGTGGATCCCGCATAGCCAGCTTTATTCCCGCTCCAAGTTTACACGTTTACTTTTCCCGCCCCGCATAGTCCGTTCCCTTTTTCCGCGCGGGCCGCACGCCCCAAGTTTGCACGTTTCCTTTTCCCGCGCGGACGGCGCGCGCTAAGCTTGCCCGTTTCCACTATCTAATAAAAATTATAAAAGAGGTGCACACCAAAGAAATCCATCTATGTACCGTAACCAAGTGAACCTGTCCACACCACGTATTTGCCATCATTTGCTAAATAAAATATATTTTCCTTGCCTTAACTTTGGCGTCAATTAAAAATCTTTTTTGTTATAATAAATTAGAAAGAATTCTCCGAATAACCATCCCCAGCCAATTAATCAGCCTATGGAACCACGTCCCCCATGTTACCCCTGATCGAAACCTCCTCCGCCGTATCTACAACAGTACAGCCTATGAAGCCATCCCAACCCAATCTCCAGCATCACCGCAACCAGCCAATCTTAATATATCTAAAACGCGTGCGTTTACTCGTAAAAGAGCCACGCCACGTCATCACGCAGGATTACAGCCGTTAGATCGATGAAGGAACAAAAACCAGCCGCTAGATCCATTCTCTAGGATTTTTCATTGAGGCCCTTCTAGAAATGTCTAAACTACATCTTACAAACTGGTCCTCCCACCTTCTCTTAGATTCATTTTGATTAAAAATTGAGATCCTCTCCATCCGCCCATCGTCTTCCTCCTGCTCCATTCCAACATCCCGGCGGCGGCGGTGGCGGCGGCTCAGCGCGGGCTGACGGCGATCTCGAAGCGGCCTCCTACAAGCAGAAGGCATCTTAATATATCTAAAACGCGTGCGTTTACTCGTAAAAGAGCCACGCCACGTCATCACGCAGGATTACAGCCGTTAGATCGATGAAGGAACAAAAACCAGCCGCTAGATCCATTCTCTAGGATTTTTCATTGAGGCCCTTCTAGAAATGTCTAAACTACATCTTACAAACTGGTCCTCCCACCTTCTCTTAGATTCATTTTGATTAAAAATTGAGATCCTCTCCGTCCGCCCATCGTCTTCCTCCTGCTCCATTCCAACATCCCGGCGGCGGCGGTGGCGGCGGCTCAGCGCGGGCTGACGGCGATCTCGAAGCGGCTTACTACAAGCGGAAGGCACACGACAGGCACTATTCCTTCCCCGTTAGCACGGCGATCCAATAGAGTCGGAGCCTCAATGGGTGCGTCGTGTGGAACAACCTCTCTCGCCGTCGTGCTTACTACCGCTGGTCCGCTACGGCTGCCCGGAGCGACGAGGGCGCCACGTACAGGACACAAGACGATACTGTGCACTCAGTCAATACCGTGCCGACGTGCAAGCCCATGCTTGGCGAAATCACTTCCCACGGGCACTTCTTCTTCCTCTGCAGCAGCCTGGCATAACGTCCATGCTTTTTTGCCTTGCTTCTCTGCTATGGATGGCGGGGTGAACTCTGCATCTCAACCTCGGTAAGCTCCGTCCGCTCCATGGCTGGCTGCAGTGAGGGTGAGGCCGAGCTCGAGCGGCAGCTTTACTCCACATTCCATATCATGCATTCATGCTGCTCGATGGGCACATCTTCCCTCACTGGCCACAGCACAACTCCTCTTTTTGCACACAATACCTCACCATTGATTTTAGTTAGGCTTGATGGCACATCACGCCATGCAAGAGATGAGAAACCAAGATACTCCTTTCATTTACCCACACCAGAACCTCCTCTGTCCTCCCGCAGGTAACATTTTTCTCCTTTTGGGACTTTGCAATTAATTGAATCTTCAGACCAGCTGCAATGCTATGCTTGCCACTGGGGCTTTGATTGGGTACCAGAGCTTGTTTTTAAATCTCATCATCCCGTTGCACTGCTGCAGTCTCTAACGGTTGTCCTTTGAAAGGAACACAGACCCACCAAGTGTTTGATGCTTTGCCTCTAAGAGAACAATCTTCAATCAGTTAGTTCACACTTGATATCTCCTCTTACCAGTGGACCTTGCTTAATTGTGGTGTTTAGCTATATAAAGATTAATGGGGCACCTGCGTAAAAAAATAATGATTGGATCGTCTGTCCTTGTATCAAATTATACTCGGGACATATATTTATGGTACATGGATTTCATATTTTCAAAAGTTGTATTTAATACACAGAAATCATAGGCCTTGGACAAACAATTTTTTTTAAGAAAGATTTTTTTTTCTTACAGATTTACAAGTTCTCACTGGTCTTTGCAAGTTCGCCTAATGGACCCCTTCTATAGTTTAGGTCTGGCCACTGCCCATATTCTATAACATTTAGCAACTGACATACTGGTGAGCCTACATTCTATACTTCAATTTTCAGTAAGAAATGTCAGGTGAAAACACTCAATTGGAAAATGTTATCTCATACATTTGTTACTTTGTTAGCAATTAGTTGAGATGTGTTATCGAGTTTATTTTGTAGTTCTAAAAGAACACTTCCAATAGTATTTATCTTAGTGACAGAGTATAAGCATAAAGCTGGAAATAAAAAATGGTGAACTTTGCAGTGGCATAAGTGCTCACAAATGTGCTGATTTGCTGTAACAATTCTGGAAATAAGGACATCAAAGTGCTAAACTTTACAGTGGCATATAAGGATATCAAAAATGTACAGTACCATTCTACAGAAATAACAAGTTTGGAAAACCATCAAAGTTCTGAAAAGTTATTTCTAAAACACATCCCAAATGATAACTGCTCATATGCATATACTAAAACTCTTATATCTTTTTCTACTCCACTGTCCAGAGTTAGCTTCAGAACCTTGATATGTATACAATGCTGATTTGCCGTAACATTTCCTAGCTACTTAACATTGCTAGCGATAGGGATAAATGTGATCATTTTAAAAATAAAATAAATAATTTATTTTTTCACAACAAATCTATCCTAATCTTTCCTCCATATATCAACATCTCCAAGCCACAAATAAAAATGATCACATTTAAAACACTCTGGTTTTTCCCACAAATAAAAAGAGACACAACTATGAAAATTCTTTAGTTATTTGTAAGAGCTAAGCTACTACCCACCAGCACTTTTATAAAAAAAAATAAATAAATAACGACACCATTGTGAATGGTTAACATATCAGATTTTGAAAATCTAATCATCGGTACTTATCTTGAGTTTTTTTTTCTGTGTGAATCCAAATCATGAGTTTAATTTTTTTCTAATAATTTTGATCCCCATGGTGGGACCTATTTCAAATCTTTTTTTTTTTTGCATTGAATCCTTTTCTCCTCCGGGTGAATGAACATAGTCCCTTATCTTCCCATGCAATCACAAGTGTTAACAGAGAAGTTTCTGTAATATGGTCGATTTAAGGTGATTTATTTTCAGTGCTAAATTTACATTCCATTCTGTACCGCAATAGGTCCTATTCAAAAAACCTATCCAAACCAACTCATTCTTTTACAAGTCTCTCTTTTTTATTTTACAAGTCATGAAATATATCTTAATTTTGTATGTTTATTACAACTCCTCTATCTTGAATAAAGAATGAAGCATGTAACATTTTGATGCATGTCTCTTTGTACAAAATGATGAAATATTCCTTATTTTCTAAGACTTTATCAACTGTAAAATTTTGCTATCGACGAAATAACACTAAATCTATGTTAGACACTATGGTAACTCCAATTAGGAATAGAGTTGTTAATAAATATATATTTTTTATCAGAAAAAATGATACTAACATTTTTTAGATATGGTCTATGTACAATTATGAAGGATAATTATAACGGACCACATGGTAAGCTTTTAATTTATCTATATATACATGATGATATGGATCATTTTATATGCATTGTTTATATTTGACTCATTGATAAATATATACTAAATAGTGATGGGCCACAACCGAAATTGCAAAAACAAAATAACACGTTACGCGCGGCAAACGCCACGCAATATTTTCTAGTCCACAACTTGAAACCCCCTCCCCACCTGGTGCCATCTTGATTTGTTGCAGCAGCTCCATGGAATCGCTGGCCAGAATCCTAATTATGCACGCTGACGTTCATCGGATCTAAGGTATCTCCCGTCGCCGAAACTTATTGATCTACAGATGATCCTGCTGCGATTTGTAACCCAGATCATTAGATCCAATGCCTGCACCACCTGAATTCTCCTTCTAATTGATTTCCTCTCCCGATCTGTTGCCTAGTGTTGTTAATCTCCTCCCTTCAGGTATTAATAAATACGACTTATTTTCCATATACCTGCGTAATTATGGTATATTGGCTGGGTGTTATTGTTTTAATCAGGAACCTTCTGTTCAATTATTTTCCAGTTTTTGTATGAAAATCCAGAGACAATAATTTTGCAGTCTGACTAACTAGAATTTCTCACTCTGTTCTTTTTTATTTCCAATACAGAATCTAGAGCCAAGATGGGCATTATAGAACTATTGATTGAGAAACCAGAGTTCAATGTAATGTGCAGCATCTGTGAAAATCTTTTGCCACATCAATATTGGAGTGAAATTTATGATGATGATCACTAGATAAGACCAAGTTCAACCGCAACATTATAATGATGATCCCAGGATGGGAGTGAAATTTAGCTTTTCTTTATTAAAAAAAGATAGTAGTGTGCTAATATTTTTTTTCAAATGAATGAATAATATGTGTGAGATAATACAGAGTAACCAAGGAATAGGTAAAAGTAGTTTGAAAATACAAATATCTATAATCTGCAAATGGTATGAATCTCTTCTGGCACCAACTGTTTTGTAGTGACCTGTGAAGCAAGGGTGATAATTTCCGACCACAAGTATTGAAGTTGAGAACAAGGTACTCACAAGCTGTTTTCTAGTAATAGTTGTTTATTATGAGTTATGACAGACAAATATTTCATCATGCAGAGAATTGAGAATGATGGACCTAATTCACAAGACTCAATGAGTGAATAGCAAGATATAAGTTATCATTCTACCATACATGTGACCATTCATTTTTTGTTTAGGGCTACAACACATTATATTCAAACTTCATTGCATAACTTAATTATGTATAGAGCTAATTAGTAAGCCCTAAATTGATCATTGTGTGAGGTAAAATTTGATAACTATTGATAAACATTTCACTCTTACTGGTTAAGAATGTCTCACTTTTTGCAGGTTAAAAGGTTATTGGTTGAATTATTCGCACAGCCTACTGATCATGCCACGAGGATAAAGAACAGTCTACCATGAATATTAGTTGCAATAGATATATATTTTGTATTTATTTGGAGTCATTTGACTCACATTATATGTTACAATTTTGTAAGGATACCCCAGTGGATGTATAAGCAATTTAGTGAACACTTTTCTTCCTCACTAAATGCTCATTTGGAGTTGTATTATACTGTTTTCTGGAATGATGAAATGAACAATTTATCCTTGTGTGGTACCATCAATTGAAAACAGGAAATAGTGCACATTTAAATAATATGTATATAAATCATATTAATGTGTGGTCAGAAGTCTTAATGTGCCTGGAATTGTGTGTCTGATATTTGAAAATGTGTTGCTAACAAGTGTTACTAAATCTAAAAATTATGTTGCTGAATTTGAAAATATGTTGCAGTACCTATATGCCAGTGACACCTTTTTTGGAATTTAGCAACACTTTTTGGGTGTTGCAAACATTAACTCTAGCAACACCACCTATAACAACACTTATCTTTTATGTTGCTAGAGACGTTAGCAACACTTATTTGTATATATAACAACACACACCTGTGTTGCTATAAGCTTGTTCTCTTGTAGTGTCCCTTTTTCGCGTGGGCCGTGCGCGACAAGTTTGCAACCGTGATGTTTGTTTTCCACGAGAAATGTAACATTTTTTTTCTGTGCCGTCAGACATGGGTCCCATCAGCGTTTCTCTTTCACGCGAAGCGCAAAATCATTCAGGAAAATGGGGATAATGGGGTAATAAAGAGTGGGGAGTTTTACTTTCAATCAATAAGATATATTTTTTGTCATTTTTCCATGCTACATAATATATTTTTGAAAGTAGTAGTACTTATTGATTGAAAGTGAAACTCCCCTACCCTTTTATTACCCCATTATCCCCATTTCCCTGAATGATTTCGCGCTTCGCTCGGAAAAGATAAACGCTGATGGGACCCACGTCTGACAGCACAGAAAGAAAATGTTACATTTCTCGCGGAAAACAGACATCACGGTTGCAAACTTGTCGCGTGCGGCCCACACGAAAAAAGGGAACGGGCAAGCTTGGCGCGTGCGGTCCGCGCGGGAAAAGAAACGTGCAAACTTAGGGCGCGCGGCCCACGCGGGAAAAGGGAACGGACTATGCGGGGCGGGAAAAGTAAACGTGCAAACTTGGGCGGGAATCCACTGCGGAAGCTGGCTATGCAGGGTCCACCTATCTTGTCATGTAGCTGTCCTAAGGTATGCTTCCAGTATTCCGCGCGCACGCGCAAGTATTAGGCAGGCCCAATAAATCCTTGAGAGAACTTGAGAACTCTCAATGATTGTCCACATTCGATGGTTGTCCATAGAGTGAAGACTAAATATCTTGATAGTCCGTAGACATGGATACAACAATGATATTTGCTAGTTCTCAGTTAACTGATTTTTTAGCAAATAATAAATCTTCTCAGCCTCATATACAATTGAAACAAATCCTTGAGGGAACTTGAGAACTCTCAATGATTATCCACATTCAATGATTGTCCATAGAGTGAAGACTAAATATCTTGATGGTCCGTAGACATGGATACAACAAATATATTTGCTAGTTCCCAGGTAACTGATTTTTTTGTTAACTAGCAAATAATAAATCTTCTCAGCCTCATATACAATTGAAACACACAGTACTATGACTTTGGTGAGAGTGATTTTGTTGTGGTCATTCGTGAACCAATCTGTTGGGAAGTACGAACTCCGTTTTTAAGTAGACTTTGCATAATTCAGTACTATGGTTTAGGCCTCATTGATGTTCTACAGTAGGTTATTCCCTCCTCCAAGAATGTAAGGATTTCTTGACTTTCAACTGTTGTGTACGACCATTTGTCTTGTTAAAAATATTTACATAAATACAAAATTAACAATTAATACTTTAAATATACCTAATGATAATACAAATTGTAAAAAACAAATTTTTAACAAAAAATTTGAATAAGACAAGTGATCAAAGCTGATATCTGGAATCAACAAATGCTAATATTTTTGGACAGTGGTGGTACTATTAACTAAAAATATTCAAAAAAAAGTTTGAAATTAAAATGTTTTCTTAGCAAGTATGTCAATTGTCAAACATACCTCTGGTATAACCTTTGCCCCAATTTATTCGTCATCGGAGTGTTTTTATCCAAATTCAGAGAATATTCACAAAATCTGAACATAAAATTTGTGCAGATTCAGAGAATGAGAAACCTGTCACAGAATGATTAAGGAACCTGATAGAAAAAATAAGGTAACAAATAATTTGTGACAGAGGGAGTGTGTTTTATATCATAATCATGATATCATGCAAATGTGTGTCAACCTATTGATAATTTGGAGTTGATTGAGTTTGTGGTTGTGAACAAAGCTTCGATCTAGAATCCTTTCGGACCAGCTGGGTAAGCTCCCTCCCCTATACTCCTCTTAAAAACGCGAGTTGGTGATGGTCGTGGTCCGTCCATGCCTCCCTGTCACCTCTTTGCGCCAACATGTGAGTACCTGAAATCCTCGGGCTCGACCGCTCCACAGAAAAAGAGAATTCTCTTTCCCTCTTGGTCTGGCGAGGTCACGTTGATTGAGCTTGAAGGCACTACAATTGATTCATGGCAACAAATCTAGCTTTCTTTGAGCTAGATTTGCCGCCCTCTACTGTTTCTTTTTTAGATAAAGGAATGATTCTAGAGACGGAGACCGAATTCTAGAAAATATGAAGCTCTTCACTGTCGCTGTTCCCCTGCCTCGGTTGGCTGAGCGATGAATGGGATGAAGCAGGCAGAGCTCGCATTTAGCAACAATCCCTTTTTCGCGTGGGCCGTGCGCGACAAGTTTGCAACCGTCATGTCTGTTTTCCGCGAGAAATGTAACATTTTTTTCTGTACTGTCAGATGTGGGTCCCATCAGCATTTCTCTTTCCGCACGGAGCGCGAAATCATTCAGGAAATGGGGATAATGGGGTAATAAAAGGGTGGGGAAGTTTTACTTTCAATCAATAGGATATATTTTTTGTCATTTTTCCATGCTACATAATATATTTTTGAAAGTAGTAGTACTTATTGATTGAAAGTAAAACTCCCCCACCCTTTTATTACCCTATTATCCCCATTTCCCTAAATGATTATGCGCTCGCGCGGAAAAGAGAAACGCTGATGGGACCCATGTCTGACAGCACAGAAAAAAATGTTACATTTCTCGTGAAAAACAGACATCACGGTTACAAACTTGTCGCGCGCGTCCACGCGAAAAAAGGGAACGGACAAGCTTGGCGCGCGCGGCCCGCGCGGAAAAAGAAACGTGTAAACATGAGGCGCGCGGCCCACGCGGGAAAAGGGAACGGACTATGCGGGGCGAGAAAAGTAAACGTGCAAACTTGGGGCTGGAATCCACCGCGAAAGCTGGCTATGCGGGGTCCACCTATCTTGTCATGTAGTTGTGCTAAGGTTTGCTTCCAGTATTCCGCGCGCACGCGCGCATTAGAGAGGCCCCAACAAATCCTTGAGAGAACTTGAGAACTCTCAATGATCGTCCACATTCGATGGTTGTCCATAGAGTGAAGACTAAATATCTTGATGGTCCGTAGACATGGATACAACAAAGATATTTGCTAGTTCTCAGTTAACTGATTTTTTCGTTAACTACCAAATAATAAATCTTCTCAGCCTCATATACAATTGAAACAAATCCATGAGAGAACTTGAGAACTCTCGATGATTATCCACATTCAATGGTTGTCCATAGAGTGAAGACTAAATATCTTGATGGTCCGTATATATGGATACAACAAATATATTTGCTAGTTTCCAGTTAACTGATTTTTCGTTAACTAGCAAATAATAAATCTTCTCAGCCTCATATACAATTGAAACACACAATCAGTACTATGACTGTGGTGAGAGTGATTTTGTTGTGGTCATTCGTGAACCAATCTGTTGGGAAGTACGAACTCCGTTTTTAAGTAGACTTTGCATAATTCAGTACTATGCTTTAGGCCTTATTGATTTTCTACAGCAGGTTACTCCCTCTCCAAGAATGTAAGGATTTCTTGACTTTCAACTGTTGTGTACGACCATTTGTCTTGTTAAAAATATTTACATAAATACAAAATTAATAATTAATACTTTAAATATACCTAATGATAAAACAAATTGTAAAAAATAATTTTTTAACAAACATTTTTGAATAAGACGAGTGATCAAAGCTGATATCTGGAATCAACAAATGCTAATATTTCTGGACAGTGGTGGTACTATTAACTAAAAATTTTCAAAAAAAAGTTTGAAATTAAAATGTTTTCTTAGCAAGTATGTCAATTGTCAAACATACCTGTGGTATAACCTTTGCCCCAATTTATTCGTTATCGGAGTGTTTTTATCCAAATTCAGAGAATATTCACAAAATCTGAACATAAAATTTGTGCAGATTCAGAGAATGAGTAACCTGTCACAGAATGATTAAGGAACCTGATAGAAAAAATAAGGTAACAAATAATTTGTGATAGAGGGAGTATGTTTTATATCATAATCATGATATCATGCAAATGTGTGTTAACCTATTGATAATTTGGAGTTGATTGAGTTTGTGGTTGTGAACAAAGCTTCGATCTAGAATCCTTCCGGGCCAGCTGGGTAAGCTCCCTCACCTATACTCCTCTTAAAAACGCGAGTTGGTGATGGTCGTGGTCCGTCCATGCCTCCCTGTCACCTCTTTGCGCCAACATGTGGATCCCATACCTGGAATCCTCGGGCTCGACCGCTCCACAGAAAAAGAGAATTCTCTTTCCCTCTTGGTCTGGCGAGGTCACGTTGATTGAGCTTGAAGGCACTACAATTGATTCATGGCAACAAATCTAGCTTTCTTTGAGCTGGATTTGCCGCCCTCTACTGTTTCTTTTTTTAGATAAAGGAATGATTCTAGAGACGGAGACCGAAGGTTCTAGAAAATATGAAGCTCTTCACTGTCACTGTTCCCCTGCCTCGGTTGGCTGAGCGATGAATGGGATGAAGCAGGCAGAGCTCGCATTTAGCAACAACACATCACCGGTGACCTGCTGCTTGAGATCATCAAGGTGAGCTCCTAATCTTGGAATGGGTGGAGGAACCGGACGTAGGGGAAGTGAATCGCAAGATCTGTCAAAGTATTAGTTAGATACAGTCTAGATTAAGTGTCATGGGCGAACGAGGTGGAGGATAAGCGAAGACATTTTCTCAGACTATCCATACCGGTCGCACATTAAATTTATCCTTTAAAAGAAATTTAAATTCGTCATCTAAGAGGAATATTATTTTCTGATCAATAAAGATTCTCTCCTCTCTATCCACCTTTCATACATCCATTGATACTCCATATTCATCTTCCATATCAACAACCTAATATTTTATTGAACCATCTTCAATTACCATCTTTTTTCATCTCTGCTCCTCTTTCTTTTTTCTTTTCTTTTTTCACTTCTTTCCATTTACAATAGTTTTTTTAGTTTTCCTTTTCTCCCTTTTCTCTTTTTTTCTCTTTTTCTTTGATACGACCGATGCCTAGCAACCGGCCTCCCGATCCTGCCTCGCCTTCCGACACGCATCGCGGCTTGATGCTGCTCCATCGCCTCCCCCGCCACCAACCGGCCTCGCCCCTCCTCCTGCTTCCCCACGCGCGGACCACAACGGATCTAGTGGAAGGGTCCAGCGACAGGGCGACACGAAGGAGGGACCTCGGGCCGGCGCCCATGGAGAGAGGGGATGGCGGAGAAATGAGATGGAGCTTGGAGCCACGGTCGATGCTCACGACAGCCGGTGCGGGCACAACGCTTCCCTCTCCGGCGACCTTCGTTCACGAGCCGCCACTCGCCGACCACCCCGTTGCGCACATCTACAAGGTGACGTCGATGACCGGCCTCTCTCTCCTTCCCCGTCTTTCCCCATCGGTTTCGGCTCGCGGCGTGAGGAGGAGGGCCAGCTGCGGACCCACGTCACGCCGGCGGTACAATGCGCAAATCCGGCGTGCGGGAGGGCCGTCCGGAACGGTGCCGTTCCACTTGGATAGAGATTCTCTGCAGTAGCTAGTAAAGCAGGTCAAAATGGTGGGTACCGTAGCATGTGCTACGAGTAAAATGTGAGGAGGTGAACAGTTCTCTCCGCATTAATACTGTTCAATGTACTCGGACCGGATTTTTATTTTTTTGCATGTTATTGTATCATTAAATATGACACGTTCGTTTCGGATCAAACGGTTGAGAATATGCCTAATACCAGCTACAGTAGCCCTTTGCATTTGCTAGTTGTCAATGCGAGAGGATCTCAATCCGTTCCACTTCTAGTGGGTGGTGATTTTTCATGGGGCACCGGAAGGTGGGTGATTTTTTATGGGGCACCAGGAGGCTAGGAGTCACGTGAGGGGGCCGCCTGTTTAGAAAATTCGATCTTTATGGGGCCCACAAGCATTGCCAAAGATTGCCACCTACTACGAGACAGACAAAAGTATTACTCCCTCCGTTCCTAATTCTAAGCATTCCAGGCTTTTCCCACTTATTCCGATATGTAAGCATTTGTGGCATCCGATGGACCCCACGGTGGACCCCACGTACCTGAGTCAGGCTATCACCCACCACATACGAAGCCTTATCTCTTTCTTTCTCCATCCGCTCGCCCACATCGCCGCCGCCAGTAGCGAGCACGCCTGCGTGCTGCCCGCTGCCTGCTGCCCCTGCGCCCATCGCTGCTGCGCTCGTCACCGCGCCCAACGCTGCTGCTCCTCCCTGCCATCTCTCGCTCATCCATACCGTCGTTGCCCCTACCCACCGCCCGCCGCCCCATCGCTGCTGCTCCTCCCTGCCATGGAGGATCCGCTGGACCCTCCATCCCGTGGAGAGTTGGAGAGGCAGCGGCGAGGGGACAAGCGACGGCGCCGGCCGATGGCGTACAAGCGCTTGCGGGTCGTCAAACCGAAGAAGAAGGCGCATAAGGAAGGAACGGCGAGATCTGCGAGCACCCCGTCGATTCGAGGTGGGGACGCGCCGTCGATTCCAGCAGGTGCGTTGCGGACTACCGGAGCAGGTGCGCCCTGTGCTGGAGCTGTTGGTGTGCCCTCGATTGGAGTTGATGGCACACCGTCCATTGGTGGAAGGGGAGGCACGACCACAGCGAGTTAGGAGAGGCGTGGCGAGTTGAAGGACCTCTCGCAACAAGGCAGAGGTGAAGGTCCTCCGCAACGACTCCCTCTTCCCCCAGGGCCATGAGGTGGAGGACTTCATGGTTCATTCACCATATCCGACCGCATCCGATTTGGAGGAAGTTCCACCAGGCTCCGACGAGTCACCTCTCGCACACCGACGAGTTGCCGCCGGACTCCGACTACGACTAGATGGTTTCCATCCTCATGGGTATCTGCCACATCTAACCTTATCCGATGCATGTGATGTGCTAGTTGAATGTTAGTAATCGTCTCTCCGATGTTAGTAATCATGTTAGTATGATGCTAAACTACTACTGGTTGTGTGATGGTATATGAATCATAATGTCATGTGTGTTGTTCATGTTAGTAATCATGTGTTTGTGATGTTAATGGTATGATTTGGTTCTTTAATCGTTGTTAATTTCACTTGTGGTAATGCTGCATACTCAAGCTAATTGGAGTGATCAAATACATTTCACTGAATTAGAGAGTTCCACACTTGAGTCATATACATTTCACTTAATTACAAATGACCATCTTCACTTTCACATGGCAGATGCAAGTGTACTGACTTGCCCCAAAAGAACTATCCATCACAGGTGTACAAAATACCTACATCGCATATATAACTCCTTAATTTACTAGAGTGCACTATAAACCTAAACATCTACACAGTTAGCTTGTGTAGCACAGTTTGATAGAGTTCACGGGTGACATTCGATCTACTAGGAAGCATTCTTGCTGCCTCTAATGAATCTTTCTTCATGTGAGGGATCTTGTAGTTGTTTCCTCCATTACGTTGCATGATTTTTATCATGCAACTTTGATGAGTAAGAAAAACCTTCCGAATGAGGTACGGATCATAAGTATTGAACTCATTTTGCACGTTCTGAATTAGCTCATCCATATTTCTTGAAGTTGTAAGGAATGTCTTCGATTGCGGTGACGCAAAGAAACCAAGATCCAAAACATTCAAGTCGGGTGAGTTAGGGGGCTGGTTATATATGCGAATGTCTAAACCTCGTGTGGCTTACAGCTGCAAGGAATGCATCATCATTTGGATCTATGTGTGTGCGTGCATTGTCTTGTTGGATCCAAATTGTCTCTCCTCTATGATGTGGTGGCCATCTTGCAACTATAGCTGGCAACACTTTTGGAATCAGGTAACTCCTACTAATCTCCTTTGTCACATTGATGGGTTTTGTTATTAGAGTCCCCCTTGGTCTATTTATGCTTGTCTCGTTGTGCTAGTTCCTGAAACATGATAAAATATAATTAGTTGCACATCATTCACTAAAATAGAAACAAGTGAGACATATGGTAAATAGTGATTTTTTACTACACCTTCCTCACGAACGGCCATATGCCAATTTTACCATCAAAGTAACAATTGCCTTCTGTGTCATAATCTTGGAGGACAAACACCACACAACAACATACATTTGGGTATAGAATGTGTGTTCGAATTGCTCTCAAAGGATCTTCTTCCCAGTGCAGCATGTAGTACTTCTTTATTTTTCGTGTAGTGTTAAACCACTTCTCGTCGATATGAATAATGTTCCTCATATCAACAAACTTTGGGTCGTTATGGACCGTTGTAGCATCAAACATTGTCATGCAATATTTTAACCGCACTAGTTTGTTATCATCTCTTAAACATGGTTTAAGAGTGTTAGAGTGTCGACGTAGCTTTCCTTCTTTGAACAAGCGGTGGAGTGTGGTTTTGTTCACCTCTAATCTGTCAGCTAAGGCCTTAAGTGTGGTTCTTTCACTCAAAGGTATTGTGGCCACAAAAGCCAAATCAACTTCAATTGCAGGGCGACCACATGCCCCCTTCCTTTTTGAAGTAAGATCCACCGGCACACCGGCAGCCCGACATTTCTTTGCTTCCCTCCATATAGATTGCACATAACACCTATTGACATCGAACAATTCAGCTACAATGGTTGTTGATGTCCTTCTCAATTATCCTAGTCTCGCTCTCGTAAAGTAATTCCTCATAGATGTGTCGCCTTACTTCTAAAGTCCGACTCTTTCTTCTTTTCACAATATTTGTATTTTCTTCCTGATTTCCTACACATGCACCATAATTAATTGTTTCTATTATAATTCTAATGCTGAAAGTAACAAAGCATACTCTTTGTTTTACCTTGCTGAGCATGGCCTGTATTACTCGGATGCATGGTGGTTTCCTTGACCCAAGATGACATGGAAATCTTCAACGATACACAGGGTCCTCGCTATCTTCATGGCCACATGAAAATAGTGGTAAGCTTTAATCTGTTTTGCAGCGAGCACATTTAAATTTGCTGAGTTTTATGTCATACCCGAATCTGAATCATACAAATTGTCATTTAGGACGGCTGATGCAACTTCAACATTTCCATTTGCAGCAGCAACATCGTTATCATTGTCTACATGGATTGTGTAAGATTATCTAAGAAAAATACTCTACTTGTGCTTGGCAGCCCAAATGTTTTAAGAAAGTGTAGTTCTGAATAAAACTTGTGTTTCCCGACTCATAGGGGTCTATGTTCAAGTCCGGAGAGGGTGGACCATGTTCAACTCCCATGTGATGGATATGGACACCAGGAGCAGCTTGATGAAGAAAGTCATGTCCCACAGCAGCTCCTGCCGAGAAAGTGTTGCACGCCGGGTCCACCATTTTCGTCTAGTGGTGGAAGGTTGAGGTCGAGGACCACTGCCATGGTGGACTGAAATGTGCGTGTGTTGTCTTGAGTGCTCAGTGTGTGCCTTTTGTGGGAGTGGTCCTGGTGAGGATCAAATATATGACCCGTTTAAATTTTGAGTTTCGGCATTTCAGCTTGCCGCCACTTTTTTAAGACACTTTGGTGAAATGTTGGCGCCACTTTTTTACTTGTTGAACCACTTGTTTCACACAGTTCATTTCTCTCTCACATGCGAGTGTATTCAATTGTGTCCTCGCCTCCTTTATTTTTTTCCCTTTACTCAAGGGCATATGAGACTTTTACTTTACCCATTATTCTGAAGTTCAAATCCTTGGAATGCTTAGAATTAGGAACGGAGGGAGTACTATGCGCAGTGCAACCAACAATTCTTTTGCAGCTACTGTTGCAATACAACTAGCATGCACCATTTTTACGGACAAATTATTCCTTTTTGATAATTAGTTTCCAATGCTGGCAGCGATAAAGACCAAACATTTTCTTAAGAATATATTTTGAACTATAAGAAAATTTTCACAAACATTGCAAGTAATGAGTTTACATTGGAATTGAGAAAATTTAAATGTGTCTTGCAACAATATGTTTGCATATTGTCAATTTAAACTGCAATAATTTAAAGTTGTTAATTTAAACATAACAAGGTACGGAAAGGCTATAGTGGAATAAAATTGTAATTTAAAGTTATAAGAATCTAAGTGGTTATTTTTTTTTGCAAGGGCTAAGTGGTTATTTAGGAATAAAATATTAAGAAGATTTAAATAAAAATATCACAAATCATTTTATTTATATGAAATGATATTTTTGAACCGTTGCAACGCACGGACATCAAACTAGTTACATGTCACGTCTACCTCACCAAATCAAGTATAAAAAACTCATTTGTGCAAAGCAAACTGTGCCACCTGCTATCCTCCGAAAAATCTTAATCTCTGCAACACACGCTAACACGAAATCCTCCTAACACGTCCGCTCCACCGCGGGCCCCACAGGACGCCAGCCTTTCCGTGTTGTCTTCGCTGCTCAGCCACGTCCTCGCGTCGCGTCGCCGTGGCCGTCATCTTTCTGGACACACTGCGGAAGCGCGGAGTGCGGACGCGGCTCCCATAATAATTCACTAGGAGGGAGAAGGCTTCCGCATTCGCGCACCGATCGAATCAGGGTCCTGTTTCCAGGAGAACCTGCTGCCGAGCGGAGAGATCTCTCCTAGTTGACCCAAGATTCCCCTTGCCTTCCGTCTCGCCGCGGAATTCCGGGGTGAGTCTTCAGTCCTGTTCTTGCGCCGCCCTCCATTCTGCTACTGTTCTTCCGTGGAATCCGATCCTGGAGTCCGGGTTTGGCCTCCAAAATCCGTCACTGGATTTGCTATTGGTATGATGTATTGTTTTTTGTTATTCACTCCTACTATCAGACAGTGTGGATGCACTTGGTTGCGGCATAACTGTGTTTTCTTTCCTTGCTGGACATCCGCGTTTAATTTCTCTGGTTCATGCATGATTCCTGTGCTGGAGACCTTGCTGTGGTCGTATGCGATTTACCTCTTAACGAATTCTGATACTGTAGTAAATATTGATTCAGTGCCTGATTTGTAATTGAAAGCATGCTATGATTTAGTAAACACATTACTGTGGATAACGTATTAACGTGCACTATGAATTCCATTCTGCTCCCAGGGAAAGTCTAAGGAAATAAAGAAATGGTAGAAAATGGTGTGATTGAGCAACCAAATGGTGTGGCTCAGAATCGTTCACCTGATCAAATGGGTGCTGATTCGGTGAGTTCTTATACCTCCTAAATTCAAATGAGAGCTTGGATCTGCAACTAAACTTATGCATGCTGGATTGATTTTACTAATTCTACTATTGTGTTTAATATCAGGAAAAGGTTGATTGATTTTACTAATTCTACCATTGTTTTGATATCAGGGAAAGGTTGATTGATTTTACTAATTCTATTATTGTGTTGATATCAGGGAAAGGTTCATCCTGGACGACTTCCAGTGTTGACTTGGGAACATAAGCTTAGTCAAGTTGGACATTATTTGCCATCATTCAGACTTACATGGAGGGAGATACGGCAGCTGGTATTCTCCTATTATTTTATAAGATCTCAGTTTTTTTTAATAAGATCCTATCCAATTTGGTATACTGAATCTCATACTTCAAAGTTGTATCATGGTTCTTTCTTATTTTTCTTTTAAACACGTACCTACTTTAAGCTTTACCCATTTCTATAGGCTGGTATTGGATTTCGTCTCAGTCGGCATATCCTTGAAGAAACTTCAAAAGGACGAGTATGTTTGACTGTTCATCTATAAGAATATTGATTCGTCATTCTCCGTATTTCTATATTCATGCTACGTGTCAAGCCTGCTTTTTTTTTTTTTGCACAGATTGCTGTTATTGATCCCATGAAAAAGCGGATTGCAAAATCTGGTCAGGGTGTTCCACTTGGTGGTATTGGGTATGCCTTCTTTTCCCTTCCTAACATGTATTTTGTAGTTCCTGAGTATTGTTAATGTTACATTTGCAAAGATAATCAGAATTCCTACAACCAAGTCATTTATCATGTTTACTGCTTTGACGTCTGGGTCAGAGTTATTCATGGATAGGAAATGCTCTTCTGTCATTGTACAGATTAAGGGCCAGAAATTGTTTGGCATCTATAAAGACAATAGCACCTCAAATGTCAAACTGTTATATTAGTATTTCTCCTAACAACATAATTTTGGAGGAGACATGAAAAGAATGTAACCTTTGATTTGAAACTTAACTGCTACATTTATACATGTTCTAATTGTTAGAACTGTAGTGCAGGAAGTATTGGAAGAAGCTACAAGGGTGACTTCCAACGTTGGCAGTTGTTCCCAGGAGCCTGCGAGGATAAACCTGTACTAGCAAATCAATTTTCTGTAAGTCTTCAATACTTGGTACACTTGTTGGCTAATGATTATCTAGATTTGGCACACTTGCTGGCTTATTCCTTTGCCTAATGATTATTTAGATTTGGTATACTTGTTGGCTTAACGGTCAGACTTGTCTTTATTTATATGATTGGCACAGTATTTATTTGATATAGAAATAAAAGTACTCCCATTAGTTGATGAGAGCAGTGATAAGAAAGAAATTTTTTGAATACCAATATTATCTTTTGTTGCTTATGTACAATGTGTTCCACTTGTAGGTCTTTGTTTCCCGCGAAGGTGGTAAAAAATATTCCACTGTGTTGCATCCGGGGAGACCAGATTTGCCGAAGTAAGTATCCTTGAGCCCCCAGTGTGACAGTGAAAACAGTTTTGTTTAATTCAAAGTATTTGAGAAAATTCCTTAGAGCTTTTTAAATGCAGAGGAAGTGACATTTCAGGAATAGGATCGTGGGACTGGAGTATGAGTGGAGAAAACTCTACTTACCATGCTCTTTATCCAAGGGCCTGGACGGTATATGATGGTACTGCTGTAACTGTAACTAAAGAGTTCTCTGTTCGGTAAATACCTACTTTTGTCTGAATTTGGATTGTGCTTTGTAGGAGAACCTGACCCGGATCTCAGTATAGTGTGCCGTCAGATTTCTCCGATTATTCCACACAACTATCAACAGAGCAGCTATCCAGCTGCAGTATTCACTTTCACAGTAAGAAATGTCTCTTGGAAGTGGAACTTCTTCAATATAATAGTTTAATTAGTTTTATTTTTATGGTATATTGCTCTACACCTTAAGAAATCACATAATTTTTTCAGGTATCAAATTCAGGAAACACAGCTGCTGATGTGACACTGCTGTTCACATGGACTGTAAGTTCCATTGTGGATTTTAGTTTCATGGCAAAATATCAATAGGCTTTATCGTCATTGAAGATCTACATTTTATATCTCTGCTCTGCTTGATCATTTACCCCCTTGATTTATGTTTAAATCCATGCAGAACTCTGTTGGTGGAAGATCTGAACTCACTGGATACCATTCTAACTCTAGTATGATGTAAGGAAACTGGTGAATTGGATTGTCTACCTTAATTTTAAGTCTTGCGAATAAAGTTGTTTGGTTTACATTCCTAATACATATGTCAATGCATGACAGAGAGAAGGATGGTGTGCATGGCGTGCTGTTACATCACAGGTAGCTAAAAGTTTCAAATCCGTTAAATACATGCCAATATGTTCTTGGCATTATCATACAATGAAATGAACTGGACTTCTTGACCTGTATATGAGAGCAGAACAGCCGATGGACAACCACCAGTAACTTTTGCTATAGCTGCACAAGAAAAGGAGAATGTTCATATTTCTGAATGTCCTTATTTCATAATATCTGGATGCTCTGACGAATTCACTGCAAAGGATATGTGGAATTATGTCAAAGAGGTTTGTTGAAGCTGGAATACTCTGTAATAGTTGCTTTTTGTTTGGTAAAAGTAATTTAATCCCCGACATGTATCATATTGCTAAGTTTTTCGTTACTTTACATGCTTTAATTGAACAAGGATCTATTGTTCAGCGTCATCATATGAGTTTGTATAAACAATCATGAGGAATCATATATTCACTTATAAATGGCATCAGATCTATTTTTAAAGGAAAACTCAACCTTCCTTGGGATCTAGGTGGCAGTGTATGTCAGAGTAAAAGGCATCTAATTTAAGAGAACCCACATTGCTAGACTAGTTCCCATAAGTATTTTTGTTAAACAAGTCAAATTCTTCATCTGTATTTGAAATCTTAATCTCGCACTTTGTCTGTGGAATATGTAATCAATCATACAGCTAAAAATCCAAACAATAGAAAGTGGAACAATTTTCTGTTGGCACAGATCTGAATATTTAATTTCACTATGCATCCTAGTTAATGCAATATTGCATATTTTGAAAAATATGTAGTGCCAAAAGGGCTTGTATATGTTGTCTATGTTTCATAGGTACTTGAATCCCCTAGAAATTATATTTGTAGTACTATGATATGCTTATACAACTTTCTTCCATTATTGCAGCATGGATCGTTTGATAATCTTGATCCTATTAAGACGTCTATGTGTTCCAGAGAAGGATCATCTATAGGGGCAGCCATTGCCGCTTCAGTTAAGCTAGCTCCCAAGGAAACCCAGGATGTTTCATTTGCACTTGCATGGGCTTGCCCTGAAGTGAAATTCTCCAGTGGAAAAACCTATCATAGGTTAGAGCTGCAGCCAGAAGAATTGATGGACAAAAATGTACCAAAGAGTAAAGCACTTGAAGTTGACTTTGTTACATGTTTTGCAGGCGTTACACTAAGTTTTATGGAACAGATGTTGATGCAGCCGGAACTCTCGCTCATGATGCCATTCTTGGTATAGTCTGATTCCTTGCTTATAGTTGCTGTTGAATAATTCCTCATGTTCTTCATTGTAAAAATGGAATAAAATCTGGGTTTCAGATGAAACCTTATCATGTTTCTGAAATACCTTGACAACCTGCAGTTTAGGCACCGAATAATAACAGTATATTTTGCCAATTTTTTATCTGTGATGTATTAATACTTATATTCGTAGTAGTTTATGAAACGATGAAAAGGTAATTAATGTTAACATTGGCAAGCTTTGTCAAGACTCAAGATCTAGCGAAATTGAGGGTCCATGTAACTAGCTGAGGAGATTCCTTTACTTTCTCCTCTGATTAGTAAGGTTTCTTCTGTTCATAACTATTTTTAGGAAAAAAAACGTTCCTGGTTCTTCTTTCAAACATTGACAATACTGATTCTTTTAGAAAACTTGTTATTGGGATATACTTTTTTTTGTGCTGACTTCACCATTTCCAGTAACTGTCCTGATACTTGAATGGGAATGCATTGATATTTCACATTTCTCTATCTAATTATGTTCATATTCTTTTATGATTTTTTTGGAGGGAATATTATTTCTAACTTCATCTGTCAACTTACCATTTTTAGAACACGCTTCCTGGGAGAGGCAAATTGAGGATTGGCAGAGTCCTATTTTGCAAGATGAGAGGTTTCCTGCATGGTATGTAAAATCTAATTTACCGGACTACTGCATATGATTTGAGGCTACTGAATGTTGATTCATAGCTTGAATTAACTTCACTAGGTATCCGGTTACACTTTTCAATGAACTATATTACCTAAATGCTGGAGGAACCATATGGACAGGTATGTAAGTCAATAAGTTTATTTTTCTTACTGAAGGAAACTAGCTTTCACGAGTTTTAACACGGAAACATCATGTCAGATGGATTGCCACCTATTCAAAGCTTGACTGCAATTGGCGGCAAAAAGTTTTCTCTTGACATGTTAAATGGAGATGGTGATGATACCAATGAGATGGTGCGAAAGAATAATACCGCTTCTGACATTCTTCATAGAATGGCATCGATTCTTGAGAGAATGCATGCATCTATGGCATCAAATTCTGCTATTGGAACAACTTTGCTCCAAGATGAAGAGAACATTGGCCAGTTTCTCTACCTTGAGGGTATCGAGTATTATATGTGGAACACGTATGATGTTCATTTCTACGCATCATTTTCACTGATCATGTTGTTTCCAAAACTTCAACTCAGCGTGCAGAGAGACTTTGCTGCTGCTGTCATGATGCATGATCCTGAAAAGCTTAGGATCTTACATGATGGAAAATGGGCTGCACGGAAAGTACTTGGTGCTGTTCCTCATGATCTTGGGTTATATGACCCATGGTTCAAAGTGAATGCATACACACTCTATAACACAGATAGATGGAAGGACTTAAACCCAAAGTTTGTGCTGCAAGTCTATAGAGATGTTGTGGCCACAGGTGACAAATCATTTGCCCGAGCTGTTTGGCCATCAGTGTATATGGCAATGGCATATATGGAGCAGTTTGATAAGGATAAAGATGGGATGATTGAAAATGAGGACTTCCCAGATCAGACATATGATGTGTGGTCAATGGCCGGTGTAAGTGCATATTGTGGTGGTCTGTGGGTGGCAGCTCTTCAGGCCGCATCAGCCCTGGCACGTGAAGTTGGCGACAAAGCTTCTGAAAAGCTTTTCTGGGACAAATATGAGAAGGCTAAATCTGTCTATAGCAAGTTGTGGAATGGTTCTTACTTCAGTTATGATGATGGAAATAACAAAGTGAGCACGTCCATCCAAGCAGATCAACTGGCGGGACAGTGGTATGTATCACCAATCTGTTTTTTTTTTTTTTTTTTTTGACAAAACCTAACTACATAAATGAAATTTAGACAAGTTTGGCCCACTGCTATTAGCTTTTGATTTTCATTCATTTTCCCCTCACAACACTAAACATGGATTCTAGGATTAACATGAGTCATGTGTTGTCTCGAAAGATTGGTATCAACTAATTACACAGAAGTAAATGCTTTGTCTGGTTTTACTCATAATTTTCTAGGATATATATTGTGCTCTACTCCTTGCATGTTTGATGTTCCTCTAAAGTTTTGTAAGCCACAGCCAGTACAAAAAATATTTTTTATTGCTAATTACTGCTTTTAAAATATTTAGCGAGTGTGAGATGCTACTGGTTCTCCGTAGAATCCAAATAGTTATTTGTTGTGGTTATATAAATGTGAGTTAGAAAGCATGAAAAAAGGACAGGCCCCAGTGCAAGCACCTCCCACGTGATGTAGGGTCTGTGTTAGAAAGCATGGTGTAACAGAATGTTTATCAAGTATCAGTCTATTGTTAGTGATAGAGTAGCTCCAGGTCTAGTCGTCGATATCAACCCAATAAATATGTACTGCAGTTATTTTGCATTAAAAAGCCTAATGTACATGAGGTTTTGTGTCAAATAGCCTAATATATGCTAAACTTTGTCATTTTATTAATCACGCTGCTGTTGTGTTAACTTTTTTTCTAGGTATGCCAAAGCTTGTGGTCTTTTTCCAATTGTTGAAAAGGATAAAGCACAAAGTGCATTAGAAAAGATATACTCTTTCAATGTAATGAAGTTCAAAGATGGTAAAAGGGGAGCGATGAATGGAATGTGGCCAGATGGCACTGTAGACATGTCTGCAATGCAGTCAAGGGAGATATGGCCAGGCGTGACATATGCGCTAGCTGCGACCATGATCCAGGAAGGGATGGTTGAGCAGGGGTTTAAAACAGCTGAAGGGATCTATCATGCTGCCTGGTCTCCAGAAGGACTTGGGTGAGTTTGTGCACGGAATTTTTTCTTAGACATTTTATGTTTTGCATACATGTGTCCTTCATGACTCGTTAAAAGAATCTAATATTTGGAGTTCTCAGGTACTCGTTCCAAACTCCGGAAGCTTGGAATAACGATGATGAGTACAGATCCTTGTGCTACATGCGCCCACTTGCCATATGGGCAATTCAATGGGCACTCTCAAACCCAAAGCTCCACAGTACTCCGCCAACAGATATTCCGGAGGGTTCTTTCCCAAAGAACCAGTTCTCTTATGCACGAATTGCAAAGCTTCTGCAGTTGCCTGAAGATGAGTCATCGAAGAGCTTTGTTCGGGTGGTGTATGAGATAATTCACAACAGGTTAAGGTCCTAATTGATAAGTCAAAAAGTGTGTAGTGTCATAATTGTTCAGACATTTGTCGCTGCGATTGGTGATTCATGAACATTCTTGTGCTGATCAGCACACATTCACATATAGTTGATGACAATAATAAAGCAAAACGAATTGTGGATATGTCTCTGGTGGACAATTTTGTTGTGTTTTCCGTAGACCTGGAGACCACTGGTTACTGGATTGCAACTTTTGTGAATGCACAAACTCGGAAATTTAGTTGTGTAACAAGAAAATTTAAACATTCTATATGCTGCAATAAATGCAAACGGCATCCGTTACAAATCAGCGACTTGTGATATAAATCGCACGTTTGAGAGTTAACACAAACGCTGAATATGATATTAGCTCTTTTGGACAAACCAAACACACCGACATATAAGCAGGCTGCTTGCAATCATTTTCATATGTCCGGCCCGGCAGGTCAAGGACGGTGGTTAGGCCCGGCGGCGGTGGCACGGGTGGACATGGCAGCTGCTTTTCGATATTTCTGATTCAGTTTCATTACTCATCTAATCCAGTTGAACGCTACAAAGGTAATAAAGTGTTCTTGAATTTTTCGGGTTTCGATGTTGAAGCCTCTCTTGAATCTCGAAGAGATTCGGTCATGATGTCCCATAACTCCAACCAGAAATTGGTAAGGATGCCACCAGGTTCTAATCTTGTCCAATGACTTCATCAAAAGTCAAACCAAGACAAAACATACGACAATGTCCTTGTCTCCAGCTCTCAGCATCATGCACGCACGTGACGTAATTTTTTGTAACATATTTAAAGCCAGTTTTCTTGGCAGAATCTGTGAAGAGAAGCGGTCACCATCACATGGAGACGGCGTCGTACGAATAAGGCAACATTATCAGAAGACTCCGTCAACTAGCCGGCGAGCCAGCCTCCAGATCAGAAGAAATGAATACCGCGCGCCACGCCGGCCTGGTAAGATAAGTAGCCCTGTGTTGTTTAAGTCGCTTGCGCCTGCATGCAGGTTATACTGGGTACCGCCTATGCAGTCACTGAAATTGACTTTGCACAAATAAATTTGAAAAAATTTAGAGGTGGCACCTAACCAGTAGTGTTGGACATGGTACGTTACTGGAGTAGATGTGTGAAGGACTGAAGATCATTTCAGCCGGCTGTTTTGGTTGAACTAGTAGTATGAGTGCTTTAAATAAGGTACGAATGGAGATTTTTGTGGTTTAGTTTGATCAGAAAAAGAAGAAAATCCTTGTGTTCTTAGGCTGCTTATATGATCGCATAATGAACTGTTGACAACTAGAATTTCTCTGTATTAGCTCGCATCTATGATACAATTCATTTTCAGAATATCAACAAGCAATAAGAGAATAGGCCCCCTGTAGGCCGAACCAAGGGACCTTTTGCTAATCCAAACTGACCTATTTTTTCCTTGCCATTTCTGGAGACTAAGTACAATTAATGGAGCACTACCATGAAAATTGAAGTTTGCCGAGTGAGCATCTTTACCGTGTGCCGAGAAAAAATATACTCAGTAAACACTTTGCGAAGTGCCAAGAAAAATATAAACGCTTGGCAAAGAGGTGAGTGTGCTTTTGTGGTTTTGCTGAGTGCGTTGGGCACATGACAAAAATGCTATTTCCGGTAGTGGGAACACAGTTATTAGCTACAGACATTTGGGAGTCAAAATCATCAAATAATTAGGTCACTAGAAATTTCTTGTAAGCTTTCTACAGAAACTTATAATTAAACAAGGGAGAAACCTTCCCATTCTCCAGCTTAAATATTTCAAGCAAAGGAAAGAACTGTGCTGTATTTGCTGTCCAGTCGTAAAAGGCAATAAATAAGAAAGAACTTACTTAGAACCTAACCACAGAGACCAACACACTATGTGTAGATTTATTACACTTCTAGAATACAACGTACAAGGTCAGCTCAAGCTTCAACGATCATCCCCTCAAGTGCTTATAAATTACCGAGACTAGAGAAGCGCCACATAGTTTCTTCAATTGTTCCATAGGTTTCACTTAATACCAAATCACAATATAGTGTGCGTGGAGTTTGGTTGAGTTTGGTCTACAAAACTCATATTGTGGCTGTATTTTACCTCCGGCAATAATATTAATACTCTCTAGTCCTTAGTACATTAAAACTAGTTGTTAGATGTGGCAAAATTATGTTTACCTTTACCAGGAGCAATACATATATAAATGGTGTTTCTATATATATATATATGACTTAAACTGATTCTACGCAGAGTTTCTTCCCGTCTAAATACACAGTTGGAATTTGGAAAGGAGTTGTCTATGGATATTTTGCTATTCTTCATTTTAAAGTGTAAAGTAATGACGAGAACAGTTCTTTATCAATGACTGAAATGAGTTTCAGAGTACAGACAAATTATTTGACAAAAACTGAAATTTATAATTCATTATCAAAGAATTGATTCTTTTGTATTCATACTGCAGAGAAAAATTCAGATAGCCGGTTTGTTTGAATTTTGATGGCAACTAAACTCAGTCCCCTGCAGGCCGAATGCCCAAACAGACTTTTTCCAAACCCCAAATGACCCATTCGTTCCTTACCATTTTTGGGAACCACGTAGAACAAGAACAGAAAGTTATATTGTGTACAAGTCTTACGAAGCTAGTAAGAATCTTAAGCAATCAGATCATTAGAAATATTCTGCAGTATTTTCATCGAAACGTACAGTAAATAAAGAAACAAAACAAGCGACCTTCCCGTTGCTCAGTTTAAATATTTCAATGAAAGGAGGGAACCGTACCGTTTTTATATATCCTGCCAACCTTAAAAGCATCAATTAGTGAGCAAGAACTGTGAATAAAGCCATTATAATTTAGTTTCTTCTAGAAGAGAGCATATAAAATGTTTGACCAATCCTACACTAAATGCATCCATCTAGAACCGATATCATTTAAGCGCCACACAATTTCTTTAATCATTGTATATTGTCTTTTAATACGAAACTACAGTCTAGTGGCCATTGGGTTTGGAGTTGGTGTAGCTCCGCAAAAGTCCCCTCCTCCTGGCTGTAGTTTACCTCCAAGCCATTACTAAAACTAACAGCTGTCAGATGATAGAAAATCATATGTTTGTTTACTAGTACAATACAGGTTACAAATGTTTTTCTACATATGACTTCTTCCGAATCAATTAATGATTCGAGGGTGGGAAGAATAAGATGGAGTTTCCATCTACTCGTCTAAGAACACAGCCGAAAGGAGTTGTCCATGGAGAAAATTATTTGCCCTTCTTTTTCATTTTTTTTAAACTAGTTACAATAATGGTGATAATAGTACTGCTGCATCTCCAAAATGTACTATATTTTTTTAAGAAAAAGAATTTGTATAGGCCACTACGTTAAAAAGTTACAATATTGCTCTTTTCACTTGCTACATATCCTGCTGACAGTGTTTCCGAAGTAACTGATAAAAAAATCATTTAAAAAGAGAGATGTAATTTTCTGAACGGTGAGATGGTGCGGACCCGGCACCATCCTGGATGCGCGCGCCGTCGGGATTCAGTCACCCAGGATCCCACGATTCATTCACTGTGCATGTACTACTACCCAGCCGTGACGATCTGGTCGCTGCATTGACCGGGCAACATCTATCACTGACCTGTAGCCTCTCCCATCTCCCTCTCCCTCGCCATCTTATACCCGCCCCGCGTATAAAAGCCTCACCCGCCTCGATCCCGTCCTCAGATTTATTCATCCCGGAACCCGATCGATCAGTTGACCTTGACCCGTCCGCTCTCTCCGGGCTCCTCCGGCGATATGCTCCTGCACTCCGTCCGGTTCCTCTGCTCCGTCGCCGCCGCCTTCGCTCGCCTAGTGTGCCGGCTCCGCAAGGCCGTGGCCATGGCGGTGACGGCGCGTTCCCCGGTGATCTCCGTACGGCACGCCGCGGCGGCGGGGTGTCCCGTTGGCCTCGTTGCCGGCACGCCCTTGTCTCGTCTGCGGAGGAACAAGAACAGCCCGGTTGCCGTGCAGGAACAGGCGCCGCCGCCGCCTCCGGAGGTGATGCTTGTCCCGGCGCCACCGTGCCACGTCGTCGCCGCCGGTGGTAGAGACGCAGAAGACAAGTGGCAGGCTGACAACAATGACCACAAGAAGAAGAAGGCGGCGTGGGCGGCGAAGAAGAGGCCGTCCATGCTTGTCATACCGGTGACGGACGACGCCGACGAGGTGGCTGCCGGCTGGGGCGCGGCGGCGGCGTCGGAGAAGGATGCCAATGTGGAGGTCGAGGGGGACGGGTTTTGCCTGGCGAGTAAGGCAGGGCCGAGGCATGCAATGGAGGACGGATATGCCGTGATCACTGACAAAAATGGTGGAGATGACGAACTGGTAATTTTTTTTTATATCAGAATATCATTTCCGTCCGCTACTTTATGGAACATTTATTTCACTTAAAGCTAATTAAATACAGTAAGACTACATCATAACATTGCAAGTAGCGAATGGCGGGCGTTTAAGCACCCTGCTAAGAGACGATCGATACAAATGGCGGGCGTTTAAAGCACCCTGCTTTGCTCTGGGTGTAACATTCAGCGATAGATATTTTATTTAGCTCTTGGAGAAAATTGATACGCGACACATTCATGGATAGTACTAAAAAAAACACACATGCGCTGTTATAACAGGCTAAACATATAAACATGCTAACCACTCTTGTTTCCCGAGCAAGCATACTTATTTCGTTGTGCTTTGACTCGGTCCGACGTTGCCCCACCACGTACTGAGGGTAACATCCAGCAACAACCGGCTAATTATTTCTTGTCCTCGCGCTGCAGGCATTCTACGGTGTGTACGACGGTCACGGCGGCCGCACGGCCGTGGACTTCGTCTCGGAGCGTCTCGGCCGGAACGTGCTCTCCGCCGTCCACGAAGCGACGGCCGGAGCGGCGACGCGGGAGGACGAAGCGTCGGCGAAGGAGGAGGACGCCGTGTCGGCGGCGATCCGGGCCGCCTACTTGAGGACCGACAGCGAGCTCCTCGCTCAGCAGCAGGTTCGTATTGGTTCCTCTCTAGCTCATATGAAAATGACGGCAGGCACATGCGTGTTTGCGTTTACCGGGTCTTCCACGCACGTTGCTGCTAGTTGAACGGGTCGTAGCATCTTCTGTTGCCGCGCTACTAGTTTAACGCCCTGGCCACCACGATGGCGATGTGATTGCGACTAGCTAGGGTGTGTTTCGTTATAACAGGATATATAGGCACTTTAAAATTTTTTTTTGTAATGCTGTGTGTAATTAACGAGTGCCATGTCGTCGTGTCCTTTATTACGAGATCATGCATAAACCGTGAATTGAGAAAAAAAACTAAATTTGTTCAATTCGTTTCAACGATGCAGGGTGCGAGCGGTGGCGCGTGCGCCACAACGGCGCTGGTGAAGGGCGGGCAGCTCTACGTGGCGCACCTGGGCGACTGCCGCGCCGTGCTGAGCCGCGGCGGCGGCGCCGCCGCCGCCGCGCTGACGGCGGACCACACCTGCGCCAGCGAGGACGAGCGGGCGCGCGTGGAGCGCAGCGGCGGCTACGTCGCCCGCAGCGGCAGCGGCGTGTGGCGCGTGCAGGGCAGCCTCGCCGTGTCGCGCGCGTTCGGCGACGCCGGGCTCAAGCGGTGGGTCGTCGCCGAGCCGGCGGTCACCCGGGTGCCGCTGAACGCCGCCGGCGGCCGCTGCGAGTTCCTCGTCATCGCGTCCGACGGGCTCTGGGACAAGGTGGGCAACCAGGAGGCGGTGGACGTTGTCAAGAGGAACGCGACGGGCAGGGCGGCGGCGTGCAGGGAGCTGGTGGACATGGCGCGGCGGAGGGGAGCAGGGATGACGTCACCGTCATGGTCGTCGACCTTGAGAGGTTTCTGCGGTAGAGAAGATGGAGCTGAGACTGACACTGAGGCCACTAACTGAACACTGATGGTGTTCATTTTTTTCCCTTAAAAAGGTTTAGTTTTTTTATAGGAGGAAGTAGAAATTTTAGCCTCAATTCACCCCTGATCCTGTATGTATTTGTTGAGGCCCTAGTAATGAAGAAAGCAATATTATATTGGGCGACCGGGACTATGGAAGAGCCAAGGGAGTAGCACAACGGCCCAGCCGGGCACAGGATACTGGTGTACAGCAGCAGAACTATTCTTGTAAGACAGACTTGCAAAAGCCAATTCAAATCAGGAAACAATATGCATTCTAGACTTCCGAGTACGAGCTGATTTTACAATATATACTTGAGTTAAATATGAAGCCAGACTAAATACATGCTATAGTGCCTTACTGACTCCACAACGTTAGTGGCGAGACAAGTAGAGTAGAGATACAACTACAGACATCAGACCAACATTTTTTCCCCCAGGCCAGCTAATGCTTCTGGATTTCTAGTATATGGGAAGTAAGACTGGGTGACATCTACATATGACACTTCCGGCCGACTACTACACGTGGACCATTTTCTTCATACTCTGCCTTTGAGATACACATCTGCACAAGGGGGAAAACAAGAGAAATTATGTGAGAACAACATCTCGAAGGAACACATGGCAGCCATTAGAAATAAAATCTTGCATTACCTGACGGAATGTGTCCTGTTTTGCAAACATTGATCCTCCGGTCCAGGGCCCAGGCACCGTACTTCCTCTTTGGTGGAGCGACGACCTTAATATTCGTGCCATTCGGAGCAAGTGCAGTGATCTCCTTGCTGATGCGGTCGGCAATGTCTGGTAACATTGTTTTTCCACCGCTGAGAACAATGTTGTCATACAGACCATTTCTGATATCAGCGGGACACATCTCATGATGGAGTCGTGGGTCATGTCATGGATTCCAGAATCTTCCATATCAAATATGGCCGGAAGAGAGCCTCTGGGCATCTGAAGCGCTCTGCACGTAAGGTGATCGACCCATCAGGCAACCAACATGTCTTCTGGATTGATGGGCCTGTCCTGTTGACAGTCTCAAGTGCTTCCTCGTAGTCTAACGATGTGTTCGTTTCCTCAGGTCTAAACTTTATAGCTGTCAAATAAAAAAGAATCTTATTATTTAGAAGTATTAAATAAAGTTTAATTATAAAATAAATTACAGACCCCTAGACTAATTTACGAGACGAATCTAATGAGGTTAATTAAGTCATGATTAGAAGATGGTTACTGTAGCATCACTTTAGCAAAACATAAATTAATTAAGCTCATTAGATTCATCTAAAAAATTAGCACTAATCTGCCAATAGGGTTTTATCATTAAATTGATTGAAATATTCATAAATAGTAAGATTCACTTTGATGTGATAGTGCTAAATTTTAGAGGGCAGAAAACGAACAGGGCCTAGGCAACATATGAGACCTTTTCCTAGATATGATGGATAATTTCTCGGTCAGTAGTTGTTTCGTTGTAGCCCCTCATCTCCTCAACTGACCTCATGAGAAAATCAGTGACGTCCCTACCAGCAAGTTTGAGACGATAACTGGCATGTGGGAGTGAATATCCTTCATAGACGGGTACAGTGTGACTTACACCATCACCAGATTCCAAGACAATACCTTTACATCAGAGCAGAACAAAAACGCAATGAGCAGTGGGCAACTATCACAGAATGGAAATATACATCAGTGATTTAAAAAACACCGAGATATTTAATTATATTCTGTAAAGAGATTTACTTCGTATAATGTAACGAGTCTTGGTTTAACAATGTCATATATTCGCATTGGTCAATTTGTATGTTGCTAGATACAGTAATTGTTCCAGGGAAGTACAGGAGAACGAGTGCATTATACTCGTTCATTGATCACTTACCAGTGGTGCGACCAGTAGCATAAAGGGAAAGGACGGCTTGATTGGCAACATACAACGAAGGAACCCTGGAGGTCTCTGTCATCGTTTCCCTTTAGCTATAGGGTTGAGTGGAGCCTCTGTAAGAAGAACTGGGTCCTCTTCACACGGAGCTTAGCAAACGTGTGGTGCCAAATCTGTTCCATATCAGCGCAGTTTTCCACAATTCCACGCTCAATAGGCTGTTTAATATTCAAAATACCTTTCCTGGATTCAGCGTCCTCACCAACATAGATATTAGGGCATGTACAACGCTAATAAATGAAAGGACTCTTGAGCTGATGTGGCAATGTATTTTTGCAAATATCTCCTTCAATCCTTGAAGAGACGGCTGGGTGGTCTCTTGACGAAGAGACTGTCTCTATCACGTGTTTCGATGTAAGAGACAACTTTGACCACCGTTGTACATGTGAAAAGACGACTTATGTCATGCAATCATTAATAATATGCATTTATTGAAAGACATCACGTAGAATCTCTCATTTGTACGACTAGAGTTGTTTCATGTCTCTTTGCTTGCAGACATGTGCCTAAGAGACCACAGTAGGCTCTTCTTTATACATGCCCTTATCCTTCCTACCGACTGTATCAAACATGTATGAACGCGGACTGCCAACTATACTCGGGAAAACAGCAGGTGGAGCACCATCTCCAGCAAAGCCAGCCTATGAAATGTGAAAGCAAATTACATGCTGGTTACTTAGTTCTATCCACAGCTGCGAAGCAAAAAGGTAAATAAGATACATTATTAGACAAAGAAAAGCCACGTGATCGCTAATACCTTGATCGTTCCAGTTCCATTGTCGGAAACAATGGGCAGACGCTCTTCGGCCATTTATGTTAACTGAACGCAAACTGCATGAGAGAATACTCTGCTTATTAGCAACAGCACCAACCAGGACTAAAATAATTAGTAGCAAATAAGTACTAAAGTGCCTTACGGGCTTCGACAAGGAAGATATAAGATATTCTTGTCGTTTATGATATAGAAAGACACAAATCACATCTTTATGCCATCTGTGACAAAATATCTGAATACATATCTAGTGCTAAATCTGGCATTATGGAGGTTGTCAAAACGGGTATAAACGGTGCGATGTAAGCAAAAGCAAACTAGTCTCACACTCACACGTAAAGAGTATACATACATTAAGCCTCAATTTCGTAATATACGGAATACGAATTGCAAAAACAAGGCTGTGTTGGTCACCTGATGCGGCCATACTCTAATTAATGGAAGTAAAACCGTAGCAATTCTGATGGACTAGCCCCTAGCAACCCTGTGATCTCCAAATTAAGGGTGTGTTTGGTTGGACTGTGGTCTGTGGAAAAAGCTGCTGTGGGCTGTGGGTTATGAGCTGTGAAAAAACTGAAAGCCGTTTGGTAAAACAGTTGTGGCTTTTCGAAATTTACTAGCAGACCCTACTTATCATCATATATACTATCATATATACGTATATATATACATACAAATATATGTATAATACATTTTATATTTATATATTTATTTATATCATGTATATAATATAACATATATACATGTATATAAATAAATAGATAAATATATATATACACATATACATATGAATAAAAAATATTTATACATATAAATATATATATACATATATTTATTTACATGTATCTTATACTATAAACATATATATATATATATATATATATATATAACATATATATAAATAAATAAGTAAACATACAATATTTATATAAGATATATATATATATATATATATATATATATATATATATATATAAATAAATAAATATACGTACATATATATATGTAGGTAATTTCTTCGATCAAACTTGTGAAAGCCAAAGCCGGAAGAAGCACCTTCACACCTGCTTTCAGAAATGAACTAGCAAAAAACTGCTTTTGACTTTGGTTTTTGTTGGCAGCCAACCCCTTTGATTAGGCTACTTAGCATTTTAGAAAAGCCAAAGCTAGAAAAAGCCTAACTAAACATACTAACATCCTCCGCGCAGCAACATGAAATGGCAACTCGAAAAGGAGACAGAGTGCAACAGCAACATCCACTCCCGTCCGCGGATCCACCATGGCCTCCGGCAACCTCTGTCCCCCGCAGATCGCGAAGCCAACCATGGCCGACAACTCCTCCTCGGAATTTTTTTTTTTTTTTTTTTTACACCTCTCCTAGTGGTTACAGTTGTAGTATCTGTTCTTGTACGCACGCACACCCCACACACACCACAACGCACACCCTACCCACACCACGTACACGAGCAGTCCTACAACTATACCCAGCTTGAGTCGCGTCCTTTTTGATATCGACGGAAGCTCCGTAGGTGACGGGGACGTCACACTCCCTTTGTCAAACCACGCGCTCATGATAGGAGGCCAAACGAAATTTATTCGGGGACAAACCCCTGTGAGGAACGACGGCCGAGCCAGCGCTCGAACCCGCGTCGGTGTGGAGCAACTCCGTGCTCATACCACCGAGCTGGCGCCCGGTCCTCAACTCCTCCTCGGAATTGCCGGCATTCTAAGATAGCACGCGCTACCAGCCCCCAAGGCCACATCCCTTTGATCCCCTCCCCGGCAGCGCAACATCACAAAATTGCAACTCAAAAAGCGGAGAAGGAGACGAACATGTGTGAAAATGCAGTGACCTTCTTACCGGTGGAATACTCGGATCCTGGGGCCGAGGCGGAGGCCGAGCGACACGCCACGGAAATGGGGAACGCGTGGGGCGTGTGTGAGGGGATCGGAGCGAGATATATAGCCGGGGGCTAGGCGGCATGGCGGCGCGGAGCGCGATCCGCGGCACGGAGTTTCGTCCTCTCAGGCACCACCAGGTGTCACCAGAAGCGTGACACGCACGGCAGCACACCGCACAGTTTCTACTCCTGCGACCTCTTTCTTCGCTCAATCGCTCCAGCAGATCACGACGACTCCTCTGTCCTCGCTCGCTCATTCTCTCCGAGACACTTTTTTTTTGGAATAATCTCTCCCAGACGCATCATGCGCTGCCACTGGGAGCGTAACCGCCATGCATGCCCCATATAGAAGTTTTATTGGGAACTTTCACTGGGTAACTAGATTTGCAATGTACGCGTATGTAATTCGTGTGTGCAATGTACAACGATGTGTTAAGTGTGGCCTGTACTGTACAATTGTACAAGTCATAGTTTTCCGAATACAAAATACAAGTCATAAACGCCTCAGTGCCTTATACTACATGTTCCTCTCTCGGCTCTCGCTCGTGTCTAGGAGTGCAGATTCTAAAAGGACCTAGCTATATGTTCCGATCCTTGTGAATTTGTGCGTCGGTGTATGTATCCTTGTATGGTATCATTGCATACTGGATGTCCTCAATGGTCTTACGATTAGAGGACATGAAACTAAAAATTTGTACATCACTTTTTAAGTTTATACATCACTTTTTAAATTTGATAGACCGTGCAAGTGCATGGGTTGATGGACTAGTACTTTGCTAATTTATATCAGTATGAACTCAGGAATGCTCAGTTATAGATACTTGAAGTTTGTTGTAATTTTTTGAGAAGCCAGTAGCAACACATTGGTATTTTGCTAGTATATATATATGGTTGATGATGTTGATATTAATGTAAATGTAGGCATTGGCGTGATCCGTGCTGCTGTTGATGGTGTGTCCGTCCTCGTCGGTCCCACAGCTCCCACCTTGTCATCCGGCCTCGTCGATCATGGCTAGCATGGAAGTTGTAATGGTGGGGTTGCGTAAGAGGACATGTGAGCGTAATGTCAGACACGGCCTCATCGGTCCGACAGCGACCGCTCTATTTGTCTGGCCTCGTCGGTCGTGAATGACATGGAGTCGTAGTGGCTGTGTTGTGTAAGAGGATGTAAGCATAATGTCGGACACGGCTACATCAGTCCGTGCTGCCAGTGATGGCGCAGCCATCCTCATCGGTCCAGCGAACATCCGCTCTGTCGTCCAGCCTCGTCGGTCACGGATAACACGGGTTGTAGGGGTTGTGCATGAAGAGGAGTACGGTAGACGTTGATTGCGAATCCGCAGCATTGCCGGTTTGCCCTGCTCGATGGAGACACAGATGTTCGCGTGCAGGCTCCGACGCGCCGATACATAATAGGGCTTCTTGATGTCGGGAGCGACGTGACTGTCCGGGAGGGTGCTCGTCGATCCCGGGGATGGCAGCAACTTGGGAACTCGCCGTGTGCACCCTGAGCAAGGTCCCTAGTGGCTAGCTAGTGTGCACAGCCGACTGGACGGGCATCGGCGCGCTTGGAGACGTACACCAAGCGAGTAGCTCCTTCAGCTCCGCAAGCATGCCCAGACAGGAAGCTCGTAGGGGCGGCCATATATACGTTGAGATCGGCTAGTAACACGGACGTTTGGTTTTGCTTCTCATTCTTCAACACGTTTATATTCATAAATAGATGTAGGTGACATGGCCGGCTAGTAACACGGACGTTTGGTTTTGCTTCTCATTCTTCAACACGTTTATATTCATAAATAGATGTAGGTGACATGGCCTTTTGGAAATACACTCGTCCGGTACATGACGGCGGAGCTACATTTACAAGATAGATCATATTATGCAGTCCTACGTGAGGCAGAAGTTCTGATAGCGGAAGAACAAAAACAAAGAAACGTACTCGGTTTACCACGCTCAAAGTAGGGAGTATTGGTACCAAAGAAAGTGTAGGAATGCCTCATCCGATATCTATATATCTAATAGCTGAAAGCGCATAAGAATATGGTCCCCTCATTAATCCAGCCGACGTGGCCTACTCCTCACCGTCGTGGCGTCCTTCCGGAGTGAACGCGTCGACGCTGCGCACGTTGTTCGTGTCGTGTGAGCCCCTTTTAGTTTCGGCCCACTCGATTGGCGTAGCCTGTTCGCGAGCGTGTGAGCACTGGGCTTGGGCTGTGGTTCTTCAGCTCGGTCAGCGCAGGCCTGCCATGCAAGACATCGGAAATTTCATTGACGCTTTACTCAGCTGGCCGCGCGATCTTTCCTCTAGTTATTATTATTTGACCAAGAAAAGAAGCTATCACGTTCGCTCTCAGGAGCTAGAAATTACTTGAAGGAAAAAAAGAGAAAGAAAAATTATCCACCATTACCATTATATAAATATAAACTAAATACCATAATATATATTTAAATTACCTACCATTACCATTATATAAATTTTTAAGTTACATATTCTTATTATAAAAATTATAACTCAGAAATTATAAAAATTAAAATTAGTGATATGTACAATATAATATTATTTTATTTGCAGTTAGATTGATAATATTGATACTGTTAGATTGCTTCATGATGAATATAGTGAAATCTATTAGTTACTTCTTTAGTTACTTTTTAAAGTAAGACATAAAAATGAACCGCGCAAATGCGTGGATAGGTTGACTAAAATACTCTCAACTTATATTCTAAAATTACCCCCCATGCCATTATCTTGATATAAGACTTTGCCCTTTTATTTTCTTTTATATACTTAATAAAAATTCGCCTTATTCAAGCCTAGAGTCCATCCATCGTGGCTTTCTCTTCTGCCCTCCCCGACGTATGTTTTTTTAGTTCTATCCTCATCCACAAACCCTAGCCACTGCCCCATATCGAGACACAGTGAAGGGTTTTCACTATATGGATTCTTCGAACAGAACAGCCAAGTTGCCTCACGTCTCTATCTCCATCTGAGTCACAGCAAGCTGTTACCGGCAAGAAGCAGAACATCCGACAACCTACGTACTAGATATGATGGCAGGCGCCCGTGTGGAGAAGGGATCGTCAGTTTGCACCGGTGATAATCCTAGCAGGCTCTTGCCACGATATGTAGGGCACCAAGGAGTGCAAGAAGCATGCGCATTGATAGGGACAACATCAACATCACGGCAATCTCCACTGCCTCTTGCGATGGGGAACTTCAACGCACAGGTATAGAAGCATTAATTTTGGTGTTGCTGCTATATTATTCCCCTTAATAATTTACATGCCACACCATCATGGTATTATTTCTGGTACCAATGAAAAACTCAGAGGAATAATGCTCCATATACCCCAGTAATAAGTTTAACCCCAAATTAATTTGCTCATAACACAATAATCATGAATAGTGCTTAGTGATCAGTGGATAT
Source organism: Chloris gayana (assembly GCA_031894775.1). Taxonomy (NCBI): domain Eukaryota; kingdom Viridiplantae; phylum Streptophyta; class Magnoliopsida; order Poales; family Poaceae; genus Chloris; species Chloris gayana. Next base: position 205,471 of record JAUNZO010000177.1, read on the forward strand.
GTTGGGTGCTGTCAACTTAAGATGGAGCGCAGCATTGCTAGCGAGCAAAATAGGAGACAAGGCCTCTAACTGATATAGCTTCATGTCACTCTATGGCCCAAAACACTGCAATGCAGAGCAAGAGAAATATGTTGGACACACGTATTGCAAAAAAAGGGATCAGCTCAATCAAAATGTTAAAGGCGATCAACTGACTTAAGAAAAAAAAAGTCTCAGCCATACCCCTGTGTAAAAATACGACATTCATTTCTTTTATCACGACCAACATGCTACCATCGTCATTGAGATGGTGATAATTGGCACAAGCAATATGCAAGGTCTAAATTTGAGAAATGAGATAAAATACTTATCTGTCATTGCAAATATGAAAATATTAGAGCAAAAGATACCTCTTATAAATATTTTTAAAATTACCTATCACTACTATCGTAAATAATTAGACCAAATGACACAATATATCTTTCTGAAATATCTTTCCACTTCCATTATGATAGAAATTCTAAAATATCTTATTCATATTTTCAACTACACACTATTCCCATTACAAAATTGTTGAAAATGGCCTTATAAAAATGTTTTGTAACCCAACAGTTTTCTATCCGAGTAATAACATAAAAACAATAATAAGTTACTGTGTGTACAATAATATAACAACATTTTGTAGTTAGATTAATGATATTAGCCTAAAGATGTGTATGAAACTGGTAATTCAAAAAATTTAAAGCTAAATCATGATATTTAGAAATTAGCTATAAAATTTTTGTCTTGACTTCCAACATATACGTAAGAAACATACAAAATAGATGAAATTATAAACTGTCACATATTTTTAACATAATGGTAATAAAGAAAGAAAAATCTCATACATGGTAATGCATTAAACTTTCAATAAAATCATTTAACATTTTTTTCGTTAATTAAAGATGAAGAGAAAAATAGGTAATAGAAAAATATTGTCGTGATTAACTTCTACAACAAAGTAGAAGAAAACAACAACGCAAATGCGCGGGTCGATTAACTAGTTCAACTTGTAAATCGCTTTGTAATGTCTAGAAGTACCCAACCATGACAATTGTGAAGACAACTGACACACAAAGCATCTGTAGGAAGAAATTAGTTGTCAATAGAACACAAGTTGCACTTATTATTAAGAACATAAACTTAGATAAAAGATAGCCAGTAATCCGAAACTTATTGACACTAAAATGAGCCATACCAGAGCATTGTACACAATGAGATTAATTGCCCATGACGTATTGTTGCCTATGACGGATTGTTTGGCCTTTTGCCAGTGCTTAACAGATTCAGGTAACACCGTGACACCAGTTTCCGTTCCGAGGTGAAGAACATATAAATCAAGATTGCTTTCTGGCTATTTAGCGTCTTAGTGTAGCTGGCAGAGATGCAAGAGTAACTAGATGGTGACTTTGCTATATCGCCCTGCTCTACAATGTTTCATCTGTAACTAAACAATAAGCAGGGCCCGATTGTAAGCAGAATAAAGACGCACATTGTTTCATTGCCCAAGCAGACTAAGAATAACAGGCATTAGAATAGAATATATGAGCATGTTGCCCCAAGACCATAGTTCTTCACTCCTGCAACAATTATCACAAGTAGGTATCTAGATAAAGGCTGATCTTTTTACGGAATTCCCAATGCAACTCGTTGCCCCAACTACCGAACATGCAAGAAACCAATTCATCGAACAGGTAGTGCGGACCCTTCCTCACAACAGGGCAATGCAGCATTGACGTGCGGGAGGTATGGCCTGGCTGCGCCTGCGCTGCATGGGATTGAGATGCAGCAGTCAGAGGAACATTGCAGTGTGGGAATGCAATTCAGGGGCGGCGGATGTGTTGCTTCTAGTAGCTCCACGATCTATGACCGTTCTCAGTGTATCTCCAAAAGCTCCCGAAAAATTGATCCCTAAAACATGTTTTTGTTAGCACCTAAAAATTGTTAAGGGTAATTTTTCTTCCCTCATCCAACAGTCACCTCTATAAAATGTTCAAGAATACTTTTGATTGGACCACATTAGCATTTGGGGCTACAACAACATTAATTCTCTTGCAAAATAGAAGGATTGGGGACTCCGATTTCCCTCGTGAGTATGATTTCTCCTTGTAATTCCAGACATTTAAAACCACCACTAATTATTTTTCTATCACCAGTAATTTTTCAAAATGCTTGTTCATGAGTTTCTTACGTACAATAATGGCTTCTAAAATTGGTCAGATTCAATAATTCTTTTTGTATCACCAGTAATTCCTAGACAATTTTCTTTTTAATCATCAGTAATTTTTCAACATGCTTGTTCGTGAGTTTCATGCATCCAGTAATGCTACTATGATTGGTCAGATTCAGTAAGTATGTTTGCCCTTACATATGAGTAATTCTTTTTAAACCATATTTTTATTCAATTGATTTTTAATTTTTGAAAGTGTTACACAGCTTCTAAAGCAAGGTTACTGTGCGACTATATCTTGCTCTGCTAGAACTATCACACATATTCTGGAAGACATGCCAGATAGAATGAAGACATGAATCACTAACTTGGGGTTGCATGGATTTTTGAAGTTTAGGTGTGATGGTATCCGTGAACAGAAGACTTACTGTGCATCTGATGAACCATGTGAAAAAGGAAGTAGGGTCATCTGATTTTTTCGTGACAGAGGACATTGCACCTGCGTGGAGTAATTGTGTTACCATTCTAGCAATATCTGAAGAAGATGAAGAAAATATGCTACTGATATGACAAGGACGAGTTGGTGACCAAAAACCACCGATCCTGTCTCTTTTTTTAATATTTGTAAGGATGGTCAAACCATTGTGTGTACATGTTTCTTCAATGGGAATAAATAAGTGTTTAGTAACTATGGATAATGCACTTGTTTAGTAACTATTCTGTATTCGTATGGAATAAAGAAGTGTCATGTGTATGCGAATGTGGTGTTCAGTAACTATGGATAATGCATTTATTCATTAACTATTGGAATTATGCACTTATTCAACAATATTGTAATTATCACTAGTTTCAAGTTATATCAGACATCTCAAAATAGTTGCGAGACTATGATTTTGAATTTTATTTATGAGATACTTCTTCATCCTCATTTAAGAGGTCGCCATTTTGAACAACAATTTTATTTGTCCATGCTAATGATTGGTGATTCGGGGTAATTATTACTTCTCTCCTACTACCTCTTCCCATTGAAAGTGTCGTTCTCTCCTCCCAAGAAGTCTAATATTTTAACTTTGACCAAAAATAGATGAAAAATTATAAATATTTATTGAATATAATTAGTATCATTAGATAGGTAATTGAATCTACTTTCATAATCAACTTATTTAGAGATACAAATATTACTAATATTTTCTACAAATCTAGTCAAAGTTTAAAAATTTTGAGTGGCACGGATACCATGGCGACACTTTCAATGGAACGGAGGGAGTAGTAGTCTAATTCCACTGATTGAAAATGGCAAGCATCAAGTCAGGAATGGTTAGCATCAAGTCAGGAACTATTTTTTCTATTTCATATCAATTCCACTCAACACTATACTAAAATCAAAGTTAATAATTTGAAGTGTCAGTAATTATCAATAATTTTAAATGGAAAAAAATTCAATAACAATTCAGTGAAGTCAGCCTTTTGCTATTTTTTGGGACGAGTATTATTCCGTTCTTTCAGTAAATTTCCATCCTTTGCTGCAGTAATTTTTCTCATACACAAGGCAGATTTGTTCTGTAATAACTGGCTCTTTTATTTGTATTCAGTAATTATTATTTGCTTCAGTAATTATTATTGAATGCAAATTATCACTATGAAATTATTCATTAATATTTTCATCTTTTATCAGACAGCTGATTATTTTCTGTTGATTTTGACATGAATGCTAATGCTTCCAATTCTGGTGGTGCTTGCTGCTTGCCTGCTTTGGAGAAGAGCAGATTAGAACAGACCAAGGTTTACATTCCCGTTTCTCCCGGTAATCCCGCTCGAGACCGGGACGTCGGATTCCGCGGAAACCGGAAATCCCGGTCCGGAATCCGGACAAACTCCATTTTTGCAGTCCAGTCGGCACGGACCGGGATCCCGACCGGGATTACAGGGATCCCGGCCGGGATTACCGGGATTCCGGACGGGATTTCCGGGATCTCGGTGACAGATTTTTAAAATCCGAGAAGATGTTAAAACATGAAAAAAAGGCGTGAAATTAATCTAAAAAATTGGCATAACAGTTCCATAATATTTGTACTCATATTCATGACACATAAAACATTCATCCATCACAAATGCATGATAAAGACATAAAACATACATCCATCACACATAGTTCAATTATAAGTCCCTAAATGAAGTTCACAACTAATACGTCGATGACAAATACAAACTACGATAGATAAACATGAACTCACGCAGGGTCTAGATGAGGTTTTGTTTTTTTTTAATTTCTTTCTTCACTTGTAACTGACTTTTATTTTTTTCATAACTCAAACTTGAAAATTTTTAAGATTCGATTTCACCATAATTCATCAAATTTCCTCTAGTTTTTTTTACATATTTTCATATCAAATTCTTTCAAAATTTCAAAAATTTCAAAATTCAAATCCGGAATCCCGGTCTTCCGGTAAAACCGGCCCGGACCGGGATCTCCGGAAACCGCGGAAACCGGCCGGGATCCCGTCGGGATTTCAAACACTGGAACAGACCCACCGCCCCACATTTGACAGAACTGCCCCTAGTTTCTACAGGTGAATGTCCCTGACTGCTAGCCTTGCGCTACCAAATGGGAAAGGAAAAATCACCGTAAATCCATTTCCAAAATTTACCACGAGCTATCTTCCTGCTCTGATGATCCTAACGTACAGAGAGGAAAAACAGGATTCATAGAAGTCTTTCACTAAATTCAATCGATTTGCTCCAATTTTTGCTTCGGATTTGAGTAGCCCAGCAACCAAAATAGATGCGCCTTCACCAGTTCCAGGAATTTCTACCGAAGAGAGACCTTCTGGTCGACCAATTCATAGCTGTGTTGTAATGCACAGCTTAATGAAGAATGGGGTCTGTCTCCAAGCCGTATCTTCATTCCCCTCTAGGTGTTCCTTTCTTCTCTGTTTCATTAATTGAGCTAAATAGATAGCATTTTTTCAACATGGCCTGTACAACAAGCTCAAATTTAATCGAAATCCCAGCAGCTCAAATTTCTTTTGCTGTTGACCTTCCTTTGCAACAGAAGAATGAAAGGCGTCACAAATTGGTGATGCAACAGAGCATATACAACATCAGTGCCAATGGACCTGCACTGCCCGTTCATGCTATTGCAGTAGAAAAAAAGCACGACATCAAGAATCAAATAGAAGTTGAAAGAAAATATTCCATTGCTCGTGAATCAAATGCTCCAGCCATCATTCTTTCTTTTTTGTTGACTTTGATATCGATGCTAGCGTTCAAATCCCTGCATGTGCTTGCTACTTGCCTGCTTTTGGAGAAGACCAAAACGGTTCCCCACGTTTTATAGGTGATTATCCCGCGGGAAAAGAAAATCCAACGCTAATCCATCTCCAAGTTGTATCACTAGCCTTCTTCCTGCTCACGAGCCTCAATCAACACAGAGGAAAAAAACAGCATTCATATAGCAACCCATCACTAAAGCCCAACGGTTTGCATTGGAGCACCAGCGCTGGAATAACAGATAAGAAACTGGGAAAAAAATGGGAAACATGGGAGTCGATCGGTTGGAGAAAACCAGAAAAAAAGGAAAAACATGCCCATCGCGTCCAGCTTTTGCAGTACAGAACACGAGGAAGACGAAGAACACCGAATCAAAAGTGATTAATAGCATCAGTAATTTTTTTTTGTACAACTAGCAAGAAGGTAGCATCAGCTTCGAGAATGAGGCATCAACAGATTTGCTCGGCTCCTGTCCCCGACTCCTGTTTTTCTGATCGGTTGGAGCAGTGGGATCTCAACAGTGTGAGGATGGCGGGGGATCTCGCCTGGGATTATTCTCATCGGGAGACGCTGCAGGTTCTGAGATCTGTGCTCCTGCCACGATCAGGTGAAGATCGACAGGGGGCTCGAGGAAGACCAGGCGTGGTAGGTCTTGCCGCTACCGCAACAAGGTAGGGAGCGCGGCAAGGAGGCTCACTCATCTTGCACTCAGCAGGAGGTAGTGGGACTGCGGGCTCATGGATGGTACTTGGCATCGCGGGATCGCCGGTCCAGCCATGAGGACGAAGCCTGTCAAGACGGATCTCGCAGCTCTTGCAGTAGGGAGGAAGCGCGATGGCCGGGAGGGGAGGACACCGCGAACAGGCCTGCCAGGGCGGATCTCGCTGCTCTCGCGTCGGGGAGGAAGCGCGGGAGGACTATCAGGGCAGATCTCGCCGCTCCCGCTGCTGGCAGGAGGACGGCGCGGCGAGGAGGAAGCGCGGATTGGAGGGAGGAGGCTTGGGGATAGCGCAACGGTGGAGCTCGAGGGGAGATTTTTGCTATTTTGCCCACGCAACCAACGGGTTTCGTTAAAATATCCATGTATCGTTGGGCTTCGCTATAATACCCACGAAACCAACGTTCTAACCGGCGGAATGCCCATGACCACAATTTTGGACCAAAATATCCTCACCTTCTTCTTCCTCCTCATAGGAGCAGCCGCAGCCATGGCTGCTTTGGACCGCAGCCCGCCTAGGCTGCCGCCTCCGCCTCCGCGTGGCGAGATCGGAGCTTCGCCGTCCGACCAGGCCGCCGCCTCCGCGCGCAAGTCCGGACCAGGCCGCCATCGTCTCTACACGCGGCAAGGTCGGAGTGCCGTCGCTCGCTCGGACCGCCGGCTCCGAGCGCAGGCGAGGCCGGACCAGGTCCACACGCGGCGAAGTCGAGCCCCGCCGTCCGCCCAGTGCAGGCGCTGTCGCCGTTCCCGTCGTCCTAGCGTTGGACGGCGTCCGCACGGAAGATGATTGTCCGCTTCTTGTTGTTGCCGTTCCACTTGAGGCTCGATGAGGAGACGCGGCTGCTGGTCGGGCTAGTGCTGCTCGTGCTCGATGAGGACAATGACGTTGCGACGGACAAGGATGGTGGAGCTGTCGCGTTCTTGCGCGCTCCCACCTCTCGTCGGAATCGGCGTAGGCCACGTTCGCCCGCTCGTCGCCTTCTCTTTTCGTGTCGAGCTCGGTCGGCAATGGTGGAGCTCGGTTGAGCTCAAACGACGGTGCGACATGTTTTGGGAGGATGGAGAAGAATCAGAGATGTAAGGAAGAAGATGGGTAATTTTGTCAAAAATTGTGTCTTGGGCATTCTGCCGGTCGGTGTGTTGATTTCGTGGGTATTATAGCGAAGCCCAACGAATATGGGCATTTTAACTGAAAGACATCGGTTTCATGGGCAAAATAGCAAAAATCTCCTCGAGGGGATTGGGGACCCTAATGGGTCGGCATATGTGTTGGTGCTCGGACCCGTTACGTGTGTTTCGGTGGGCTGCCTCGGTCGGTGGTGGGTTGGTTGGCTCCGGGTGTAGAATAGTTCTGCCCTAGTGTAGAATATATATATATCGATATTATATTTATAGACATGGGGTATTTACCCACCAACAGGAACAAACGTTTGGTCACGGCAGGTTAACGGTGGTAGGATGGGGAGGAGTAATTAATTGCAACACGAAGTTGATGCTGCGGCACATGCAATCAGCAGTACAAGCAACTGTAGGCGAAATGATGACTGGTGCATGCAAGTTGGGTGTGCCTACCGGTGCTGTTTGCCGCAAAACTAGGCCCCACCAAACAAACTATATGGATTAACATAGATAATCTTGAATGGTTTATGCAGGTCACGCACGTAGGCACAGCATGTGGGAGCATTGAACTTGTTGCCTCAGAACCGGAGTGCCAATCCAACGAAGATGTGATTTGTGTAAATCAAGAAATGAACACAACTATCCCAATGAGTCCCTCTATGCTTTCAGCCCCTCCTTCAGTGGTAAGCCCTTTGAAAAGAAAAAATCTTTAACAATGAGGTTCAGCTTCTGTATAGCAGCCCTGTAAACTATGGTTGAGGACTCAGTATGGCAAGGTGGGACTCTTGCCATAAACCTTTTTTGACCACCAGAGTCACATGCAACTAGTCTAGTAAGGCCAAGTTTATTTTTAATTTATACTCTTTTATTTTGAGGTGAATTGATGCTTATACTCCCTTTATTCCTTTATATAAGCATTCTTTCCTTTTTTGGATAAGACGAACATTCAAATATGATTTTTTGAGGAGTCAACAAATGATTATATAAAGGAATGGAGGTACTTCCTCCGTCCAGAAATATAAGCATTCATGGACTTTCAAACCTCTCATTTGACCATTTGTCTTATTCAAAATATTTGTGTAAATACAAAAATAAAGAAGTCATACTTAAAATATATCTAAGTATAAATTAAATATTTTACAAATTTTTTGAATAAGACAAGTGGTTAAATGTGATCTCTAAAAGTCAACGAATGCTTATATTTCTGGACGGAGGTAGTAGTAGGTAACAAGATAGGATCGAAAAATATGGGGTAATTTGTTAGCTAGTTTTGATGACCCTACCATATTATATATGTTTTTAGGGAGGTGGCAAATTGACTCAAAAATACTGGTTGAAAACAGTCGCCCGTGCATTTTTTGTTCTCCCTGCAGGGTACGCGTAGGAAACTTATAGTTTTCAGGGTATTTTCTTTCTCAACACCTATGGGTACTCTTGTTTGAACCAGTCATGCATCAAGCCCACGTGAGTACTCAGGTACGGTGTGCATTTCGAATGGGGCCTAAGGGAAAAAAATCTGAGAGAAACGGCGGCCGAGAGAAACACATGCCAGAAATGCAAGTTTTCTGGTTCCCCTTGCGTGTCAACGACAAAGCATACCCTGTACACATTCAATTCCTGGTGCCGCCCCCGATGTGCTTGAGGCCAAGAGGTGAATCCCGCTGCCCCCGGCGACATGCACGCCGACTGAACAGTTCAGACGCCATGGTTATTTGTGCAATGAATCAGACATTTCGGGGACCAGCCCATGACACATGTGTGCCAATCGGTTCAGCTGCCCACAGAGATGAGACGGTTGCATGCACTACCGGCGTCATGTCGGTTTAATAGAAGGTTTCTGGTTGGCACTCATCTAAAAGCACACGGACGGTGTAAAGCAGGGTGGGTACGAATCCCTGGACATAGAATCCTCACTTATATATATATATATATATGAGTGAGGATTTTATGCTCAGGGTGCGTACCCACCCTATTGTCTCCGTCATACCGGTAGTAATCGTTTGTGCGCAGCAACGGAGCGCCGTTATGTTACGGTGAGGACAAGTAGTGATGAGCACCGGGTGGGTCCACTGGACTGTCTTCTTGCTGCAAGTGAGATAATGAGGCCCCTTCTGTTTAGGCGACTAGCATGGCGCCGTATTCTCCGGTCATGAACAAAACACCGACGGGCTGGCGCAGCGCGTATCCCAACCTCCTGCCGTCTTGGTTTGCTTTGGAATTAAATGTTTGAATGTTGACTCGATAAGGTACAGATATAGTAACCACGGCCGATCCTTTAATGACGGTTATCGGATTGCTCAGTCACTACGCACTAGCGTCCAGCAACCATCAGTGCAACTGAAACATCAGCTTTACAATACGGATATATGGGGGCTAGGACTCGTGTTATTGAGTAAATGGCAGAAGACAGGACAAAGGATTATATAGCACCTCAGCGTATAACAGTTGCGGTGCAGTACTAGGGAGAGCATCTGCGGCTATTTAGTTAAAAAAATTAATTAAAATAGAGCATCAAAACCGGCTGGAGAGTACATTCTAAATGAAGACATCACTAAATGAAGCCACAAGCGCATTAAGCTCAGTGGCAACTTAACCTCTACATTGCCAAATGATCTACACTCGTCACTCGGAGGGCCACCAGAGTCACTTTGCTGGCTGCTCCCCTTCGCACATACTCTCCGTCCATTGGTATTGCATGCTGCGCGGTTGCGTTGTCTCCCCCGCATCTTCTTTCTGTACAACACACAAACAGGAATCAAGCCTGAAACGAAGTCATGCCCCAACAAATCCACTAGTGCTGAGTCTCCTCGGCCTCTAATGTAATCCAAACTATAAAAAGATTAGCCACTAATCCATACCTAGCGAGATTGACATGGCAGCGTAGCTCTACGATGTCCCGCAGCTATGAGCTGAGTTTGTGTAATTTCCTCTATTCTTCGTGGTGCCTCATGGTATCTCGCTCACGCCACATTTATAGTCCAGCACAACAAGCAATGCCTTTTCAAATTCAAAAACCAAACTCTTTTCCGCTCACACTCCTTTCTTTCGTTGAATAACGTGCTCCGATCAACAACAAATAAGGCCACGTTCCTAGTCAGTTGTGCACCGACCAAGCTGCTCCTACTATTGCGTCGCCAGGTTTTCCGGCAGCACATGAACTCACGAAACAGCGCGCATCAGGCACATGGATTGCGCAGCAGCCATGCATGTCTCCGCATCTACCTGCTAGTCACGATACCTACCACCAGCTTGCCGGCACCTAACCCCAACTTGCCGTCCCGTCTGGTCCCTGTTGCACCGTTAGTCGGCACTTACACGGCATTACCCCTAGCTCAACCGTGTCCTTCCCCTGGGTCTACACGTAGGGTGGGTAAGTGCCCACGGCTGTACAGATATAATATCGATATATATATATCGATATTATATTTATAGACATGGGGATATTTACCCACCAACAGGAACAAACGTTTGGTCACGGCAGGTTAACGGTGGTAGGATGGGGAGGAGTAAATTGTAACACGAAGTTGATGCTGCGGCACATGCAATCAGCAGTACAAGCAACTGTAGGCGAAATGATGACTGGTGCATGCAAGTTGGGTGTGCCTACCGGTGCTGTTTGCCGCAAAACTAGGCCCCACCCAACAAACTATATGGATTAACATAGATAATCTTGATTGGTTTATGCAGGTCACGCACTTAGGCACAGCACGTGGGAGCATTGAACTTGTTGCCTCAGAACCTGAGAGCCAATCCAACGAAGATGTGATTTGTGTAAATCAAGAAATGAGCACAACTATCCCAATGAGTCCCTCTATGCTTTCAGCCCCTCCTTCAGTGGTAAGCCCTTTAAAAAAAAAATCTTTAACAATAAGGTTCAGTTTCTGTATAGCAGCCCTGTAAACTATGGTTGAGGACTCAGTATGATAAGGTGGGACTATTGCCATAAACCTTTTTTGACCACCAGAGTCACATGCAACTAGTCTAGTAAGGCCAAGTTTATTTTTAATTTATACTCTTTTATTTTGAGGTGAATTGATGCTTATACTCCTCTATTCCTTTATATAAGCATTCTTTCCTTTTTTGGATAAGGCGAACAGTCAAACATGATTTTTTGAGGTGTCAACAAATGATTATATAAAGGAATGGAGGTACTCCTCAGTCCAGAAATATAAGCATTCATGGACTTTCAAACCTCTCATTTGACCATTTGTCTTATTCAAAATATTTGTGTAAATACAAAAATAAAGAAGTCATACTTAAAATATATCTATGTATAAATTAAATATTTTACAAATTTTTTGAATAAGACAAGTGGTTAAATGTGATCTCTAAAAGTCAACGAATGCTTATATTTCTGGACGGAGGTAGTAGTAGGTAACAAGATAGGATCGAAAAATATGAGGTAATTTGTTAGCTAGTTTTGATGACCCTACCATATTATATATGTTTTTAGGGGAGGTGGCAAATTGACTCAAAAATACTGGTTGAAAACAGTCGCCCGTGCATTTTTTGTTCTCCCTGCAGGGTACGCGTAGGAAACTTATAGTTTTCAGGGTATTTTCTTTCTCAACACCTATGGGTACTCTTGTTTGAACCAGTCATGCATCAAGCCCACGTGAGTACTCAGGTACGGTGTGCATTTCGAATGGGGCCTAAGGGAAAAAAATCTGAGAGAAACGGCGGCCGAGAGAAACACATGCCAGAAATGCAAGTTTCCTGGTTCCCCTTGCGTGTCAACGACAAAGCATACCCTGTACACATTCAATTCCTGGTGCCGCCCCCCAGATGTGCTTGAGGCCAAGAGGTGAATCCCGCTGCCCCCGGCGACATGCACGCCGACTGAACAGTTCAGACGCCATGGTTATTTGTGCAATGAATCAGACATTTCGGGGACCAGCCCATGACACATGTGTGCCAATCGGTTCAGCTGCCCACAGAGATGAGACGGTTGCATGCACTACCGGCGTCATGTCGGTTTAATAGAAGGTTTCTGGTTGGCACTCATCTAAAAGCACACGGACGGTGTAAAGCAGGGTGGGTACGAATCCCTGGACATAGAATCCTCACTTATATATATATATATATATATCGATATTATATTTATAGACATGGGGATATTTACCCACCAACAGGAACAAACGTTTGGTCACGGCAGGTTAACGGTGGTAGGATGGGGAGGAGTAAATTGTAACACGAAGTTGATGCTGCGGCACATGCAATCAGCAGTACAAGCAACTGTAGGCGAAATGATGACTGGTGCATGCAAGTTGGGTGTGCCTACCGGTGTTGTTTGCCGCAAAACTAGGCCCCACCCAACAAACTATATGGATTAACATAGATAATCTTGATTGGTTTATGCAGGTCACGCACGTAGGCACAGCACGTGGGAGCATTGAACTTGTTGCCTCAGAACCTGAGAGCCAATCCAACGAAGATGTGATTTGTGTAAATCAAGAAATGAGCACAACTATCCCAATGAGTCCCACTATGCTTTCAGCCCCTCGTTCAGTGGTAAGCCCTTTAAAAAAAAATCTTTAACAATAAGGTTCAGTTTCTGTATAGCAGCCCTGTAAACTATGGTTGAGGACTCAGTATGATAAGGTGGGACTATTGCCATAAACCTTTTTTGACCACCAGAGTCACATGCAACTAGTCTAGTAAGGCCAAGTTTATTTTTAATTTATACTCTTTTATTTTGAGGTGAATTGATGCTTATACTCCCTCTATTCCTTTATATAAGCATTCTTTCCTTTTTTGGATAAGGCAAACAGTCAAACATGATTTTTTGAGGTGTCAACAAATGATTATATAAAGGAATGGAGGTACTCCTCCGTCCAGAAATATAAGCATTCGTTAACTTTCAAATCTCTCATTTGACCACTTGTCTTATTTAAAATATTTGTGTAAATACAAAAATAAAGAAGTCATACTTAAAATTTATCTAAGTATAAATTAAATATTTTACAAATTTTTTGAATAAGACAAGTGGTCAAATATGATCTTTAAAAGTCAACGAATGCTTATATTTCTGCACGGAGGTAGTAGTAGGTAACAAGATAAAATCAAAAAAAATGAGGTAATTTGTTAGCTAGTTTTTATGACCCTACCATATTATATATGTTTTTAGGCGAGGTGGTAAATTGACTTAAAAATACTGGTTGAAAATAGTCGCCTGTGCATTTTTTGTTCTCCCTACAGGGTTGAAAATTTAGCACTGTCACATAAAAAAGAATCTTATTATTTATGAATATTTTGATCAATTTAATGACAAAACCCTCTTGATAGATTGGTTCTAATTTTCGAGATGAATCTAATGAGCTTAATTAATGTATATTTTGCTAAAATAGTGCTACAAGTAATCGTCTTCTAATCACGACTTAATTAACCTCATTAGATTCGTCTCGTGAATTAGTCTAGGGCCTGTAATTTATTTTATAATTAAACTTTATTTAATATTCTTAAATATTAAGATTCTTTTTGATGTGACAGCTCTAAAGTTTAGACCCCAGAAAACGAACACACCCTTATAGTTTTCGGGGTATTTTCTTTCTCAACGTCTATAGGTGTGTTCGTTTTCTGGGGTCTAAATTTTATAGCTATCACATCAAAAAGAATCTTACTATTTAAGGGTACTAAATAAAGTTTAATTATAAAATAAATTACAGGTCCCTAGACTAATTTACGAGACGAATCTAATTATGTTAATTAAGTCATGATTCGAAGACGGTTACTGTAGCATCACTTTAGCAAAACATAAATTAATTAAGCTCATTAGATTCATCTTGAAAAATAGCATCAATCTATCAATAGGGTTTTATTATTAAATTGATCGAAATATTCATAAATAGTAAGATTCTCTTTGATGTGACTGTGCTAAATTTTAGAGTGCAGGAAACGAACAGGGCCTATGGGTACTCTTGTTTGAACCAGTCATGCATCAAGCCCACGTGAGTACTCAGGTACGGCGTGCATTTGAATGGGGCCTAGGGGAAAAAATCTAAGGGAAACGGCGGCCGAGAGAAACACATGCCAGAAATGCAAGTTTCCTGGTTCCCCTTGCGCGTCAACGACAAAGCATCCCCTGTACACATTCAATTCCCGGTGCCTCCCCCATGTGCTTGAGGCCAAGAGGTGAATCCCGCTGCCCCCGGCGACATGCACGTCGACTGAACAGTTCAGACGTCATGGTTATTTGTGCAATGAATCAGACATTTCGAGGATCAGCCCATGACACATGTGTACCAATCGGCTCAGCTGCCCACAGAGATGAAACGGTTGCATGCACTACCGGCGTCATGTCGGTTTAACAGAAGGTTTCTGGTTGACACTCATCTAAAAGCACACGAACGGTGTAAAGCAGGATGGGTACGAACCCCTCTGGACATAGAATCCTCACTCATATATATGTATATATATATATATATATATATATATAATTGAATCTATTTCTGTTGATGACAACTTCACAACATGCGGGCCTAAGATTAATTCAAAGCCCTCTCCACCTATATAATTGATGTGTATGGGATGTCCCGATCTTCCGAAAGGATCCGATAAACAACGATTTTACGGAGGCGACACACAAATTGATCTGGCTTCCAAACAACATGTTCTAAACCCCATAAACGCAGCACCACGTCTCCTCTGGTTATCAACCAGCGTTGCACGGTCAACCTAACCAAGAAGGACAATCCTTGTGTGTGAATAAAAAAAGCAAGAACAATATACAATGCACCAAAATTGTTGATGTATGATTAAACTCACAAAGTTGGAGTCTCATAAGACAATGAACGGCAAAACTATTCTCAACACAATAATCAAGGCAAAACCCAAATCCTAATGAAACAACCACGATTTATATGAGAACCCTGGCCAAAACCTAAGTGGGCTCAACAAGATACATGGCTCAAAGGCCAAAAGGCAGCACCGTGATAGATTCTGGATGCAAAATTGTTTTAATTATTCCCAATGAACCTTGAAAGTCCCAAACAAAGTTCATATGTGATCGGGGCATCGATTTTAGTGTTGGCTGTTTCTGGACTCCGAAACAGACTCGAAGTCGACTTTGTTTGAGCCTCCAACTTAACTTGGACATCCTTGCTGCCATCCTTGCCTCTAACCTCTTCCTCAACCATCCGATCATCATCTCCATGATTCCAAATTATAATAATATCTTTAGGTAGTAATATCATCTCAAAATAATAAAAAAGAATATATAGGAACAAGCTCACCTTACCTTTGTAACAAATGGTTGTATGCATCAGTGTCATGTTCTCATCATCCTCCTCTTCTTGATGCAAAGCCGTCCTCGGTGTCTGCTTGAATGGTCATATGAAAGCGTATCATGTCATTATCAATAATTTTCTTGACAAAGATTGGTGCTAATATGTTGGCTTGCAAAATGATGCAACGTATAAGACCACATCATTATAGTTGAACTTTGAGAATATCCTATCTTGTTAGGACCTGGTAATAAATCAAAACTTCCCCATAAGATACTAATCTATAAATTTGTTTTGTGCCTACTTGACAATGCGCAGACCTAGGAAAAAGTCTGTAAGCCCTACCCACCTATATATAATTGTTTGAACAACCTTGCAATACTGACCGAATAACTTCTTCCTACCAGAGCCAGTACCTACTGCCCCTTGTCTAATGGCTAGAATGTCATTTAGATTTCAAATGTCATATTCACATGTGACTATCACAGTTAGCGAATGATTAGGGAAATTTAGACACAATTTGATTCAGCCAAAGTCAAATAAGCTCGTGCCTCTGTGCCACTTCATACACCAGTCTGGACGTTTTGGTGGTCATTATTATATTAAGAGACCAACATGTGAATATTCACATGCACGGCTGCATGCTTGCATATGGCAACAATGTGCGTGGCAGTTAGTCTGACCTTTGCATGCACCTAATTAATGCTAATTCTCCTTGTCAGATAGATTAATTATCGCAACCACTAGACAGGGCCCGAATCTCCACACTTTTCTCTGCACGCATATGCCTTTGCCCGTAGCTACCCTTTGTGGTAGAAAATCCACTTTGCCAAAATATGCTATATTGTTATTACTAGGATTTGGTAAATCAACTCATTTGATGAAACTGACAACACTGCCTCATAAGATACTAATCTATATATACTTTTGTGACAACTTTACAACATGCAAACCTAGGAGAAATTTCCCAATCCCTATCAACATATATAATTGTTTGACCAAGCTTGGTATACTAATACATTGGCCTGCAAAGTGACGATACAGCTAATTAGACCATGTCAGCATATATGAACTACCAAAATATCCTATCTTACTAGTCCTAGGTCTTCATAAAGTATCTTGTTTGATAATATTGATAAAACTGCCCCATAAGATACCGAATATGTATTTAATTTTAGTGACATGCATGTTGGCAACATGGAGGCCCCTAAGAATAATTCTCCATGCCCTATCGATGTGGACAATTGCTTGACCAAGATTAGTATAGTGATATCTTGGCATGCGAAAGTAGAGATCAGAAATCAAGGGTCTGGATAATTGCAACAACGTACATCTAAGGAGGGAAAGGCCATCTACACCTGCACAAATATATACGAAACAGACAAAAAATATCCTAAAATTAATTGAGTGTAAATTAATCCTACAGAGAATAATTTGACGGAGTTATACGTATCGATCATATTACCAAGGACCTACGTGCATAAATCTATAGCACATGATTTTGGTAATGCATGGAACAATTGATTGCAATGAAACCTTGTGGGATTTTTGAAGCAAAAATTGAAGCTTGTGGCAAATCAAGGCAATTAAGTTCAGAGACGAGAGCACATGTTCAGTTTTCTGTGTTCACCGTGTGGCAATGGAATAGATAAGAGAACTGCAGTACATGAGGTGCCGTGGGGTGGAGATGCCTAACCATAGCCATCTCGTCAGTTTTTCACCACGGCAGACTGGAATAAGACTCAGACCAAGAGGCAGAATGCCGGGATGGTCCATGGAGAATATGCTGTTGTTACTATTCTGACAATTAATTAAAACGATGGAAATTGAATGAGTCGTGTGGCTCGCTTGCAACGGCTACCAATTCTAAGTTCCCAAAGACGCGATCTGCATGCATATCTGTGTTCTCCTTTGGTTCACTTTGTACTCAAATCAAAGGTACGAAAAATAATGGAGAAGGTGAAGACATGAAAAAAAATGGCAGATAAATTTTCCCATGGCTCATTTTGTGAAAAGTGAATACTTCATGTGTAGGAGAACTGAAGCTACATAGTGATAGCACTCAACCTTAAAGACGTTTGAATATATAGGAAGAGAAACGGACAAGTGTAATGACACGTGAACGGACAAATTTGAATTGAACCTTTTGCTCCGAGGGTTCTAAAATTGAGATGATGTGACTTCATGAGAGTTGAGCTTTAGGAAAATTTGTTCGATTTAGTGTACCTAGCTCTTAAATAAATTATAGATCTATAAACCAACAGATTTGATGTGATTTTTTGTAATATGTATATAATAACCATTGCTATACTAAACACTGGATATGTAAATATTGAGATATATTTGTACTACATGGACCAGAATAAATAGAATGAAAGAAGAACAGTATCACACACGATCGTATGTTTTTATTCTAAGGCACAAATAATTTTACTGTAGGATTCTCCTCATGTTTGATTTAAGAAATAAGGGAATAAAACTGCTATTAGCCGCATGAGCATTGTCCACAGTTTATTATTTCTGTCAAATAAAATGCTACTAACTGGTAGAAATTTGCCTCTTTGTTTCTACAATTTTGTTGCAGAACGAGTTGTCAATCTGTGAACTTTCATAAAAAGTTACTTGCATAAAGAAAATTTTATGAAACACCACCTTAAGATACTGAAACTTGACAACATGACAATCACAGAATACGTCCAATTGTTGTGGCAACTTGGACGCCTATGATTGAAACGTCAAGACCTGCCCATCTATATATTGGCGTGCATTTGTGCTTAGATATGACACGCACAGCAGCACTGATAGCAGAGCTTGTTGTTGAGCTATACGAAAATGGTGGTACGTATACATGGTTAATTCCTCTTTTTGGTTTAAATTATCTGTATTACATGACCTCCAGTATTTACGGTGTGCTACTCCTAGCCTAGGGATATGTAGCATGAAAATATGTTTAGTGTGAGTACAATACCTCTCCGTACTAAGAACGCATGCGTCATGCTTAGATGCATCGTAACTCCGTAAAGCGCATCAAAATCATAGTGAATGTTCCAATGGATAGTAGCACTAAACACAGTGTGCATGATATTTTTTCTTGTTTTCTTTGGAAGCAACATCCCGGTGTGCCAACAGTCACAACTTATTTCCCTATGGGCTGCCCGTAAGGGCAATCACAATTTCCTTGTCCTTTCATTCCTGGCGGCTTTTTCTTGATGGGAAGCATACATAAACTATTTCCCTGTGTGTTTGTCTCATTTCCCTGACGGTAGTGGGCACACAGAGATATTACCGTTTTTAGTAGTGGCATCATCTATTATCATTATAAAAATACTAGCTTAATGTAAACAAATATTTGTGCAATATATATTTTAATAGAGAAATCATCATGATAGAATAAAGCAATGCATTTCTCAGCTGTTATTGTTCATATACCAATTGTCTTTTAGTGTCTCCTGGCATAAGTTAATACTAGTTGATACCCGCGCGTTGCAGTGGAACCTCTAAATGCTAATATGTTTTTGACAAATTAGGATAAATTTATTCAATTTGGGAGCATCAATTATATATTTTATAAATGCTGATTAAACAATTTGGAGATAGACATTATATAGGTAGAACACAAATGCTCTATGTAGAAATGATAATATTGATTACAGACTGCTGCGAAATCCAACTTAGCATCTGATCCTTGTGGGTGTTGGGCAATGGATATTTGTAGAGCTATAAAATCATTATGAAAAAGTACGTGAAAATTTCAACTACTATGAGACCACATCCATGCACAATGTATCTAGTAGGCGACCTATATCAGGGACCTATATCAGGAAGGATTCCCTTTCATCGTTGTTTTGGGGACAAGTGGTTTAGAGATCCCTTGTAGTAGCATTGAAGCATATTTTAACTATCTTTCACCTGCATAGAGTGAATAAATCACATTCGAGGAACATTGGTAACTGCAGTTCGACTATATGAGAATTAAACAAAATAGTAACATTGGAATATATGTAGCGCCATAACATGAATATTATCCAGGGTCTAAACAAATGAGAGAGAGAGAGAGGTAAATAATTGGACAGGATATGCAGTTTTTTTTTGAGTCGAAGGATATGCAAACTTCAGACGGGTGAAAGGCAACGGAGAATTAGATTGACGAAGAGCATGTCCTCAACAATTGACAATTTAACGAACATGTTTAGGGTGACGCGATGCTTAGTGCTTGCACACTATATATAGCAATCTGGACATATGTGAAAGATGTATGATGCTATGAAGCATGCATCACTAAAAGGGTAACAGAAAACGTTGCTGGAATTAAAATTGTGGTCTGAGTGGTGCAGTTGCAACAACTACTGGGTTTTTGTAACGCTCGCTTTGTTTATTGGCTCCTTAATTTGTGGTGGCTTAATTAAACAATAGTGGGGACCTACTCAAAGTTAATGGCAGGAGAGAGTGATCACTTACGAATCAAACAGGACGTTCAGTGTGGAAGCAATGCATGGATGGAATGGTCTTGATAAAAGGGATGACGTGGCTGCACCACAATTGAGAGAAATAGGACTTAAAGACCTGTAGTGGGTTGCACTTTTAATATATATATAGATTTGTGCTTGATGTGGATGATAGAATGTTGTGTCCACCACATAGTCATGATAGAAACTTTACGAGCTTTTAAATTGACACTTGTATACTCTTAAATTGGTGGGACCGTAATCTATGATAACTCGAGATATGTTCTTGAAATCGGATAAACAACGACTGCAGGTTATAAGCTTATGCAAAGCCCAAAAAAGCTAGTTTGGTCATTCAATATTTCGAAAAAGAATTACGTTAACATTTTGTAGCATCTCCATTAACAATAATTCGAAAATATGGTCCCAGTGTTCAGAAATGTATTGGAGTACTATAGTTAAATATATTTGTGTATTTGTATTTTACTTCAGTGTTTATTTACCTTTGAGTTGCAACAATGAAAATAACCCAGTGACAACCATTCACATAAGGAGTTGTATGCATATATATTGTAACCAAGGTAAACATTTGTTTTGTAACTTATATTGCATAATATATATACATATTGGTTGTAACTGGCATAGTTCAAATTGCAATTTGACTGTAACTGGAAATATAATGTTATAATGATTGTAGCTGAGAATTCACAGCGCACAATTGTAGTAAGGTATGTGCAGTCATGAACTAAAATGATCATAGGTGAAATAAAATAGACTCGTCAAAAATACAGATATGTTTTAGTATTGCAGGCCCTATACCTAGTGAAAAACCTAGAAGTAATACACTAGCAGGCCACGTCCTGACGTCAACTGGAAATGGATTATCAATTGTGGTCCGTTAGCTCCTCCGCCCTTTGGAGTAACAGATCTGAAGAAGCTCGCCATGGTTCATTTTGGTAAATGCGATTACAAATCATTTTTTTGTAGCAGTGAGGATAGCGGGAGTTGCGGCAGAACTGCTTTGTTGATAAACGTATTACAACACTGTATTACCCTTTTGTCGAATTATTTTGTTCGGATTTAATGGACAAAAAAATTGCTATGCGGACACAATTTTGTGGTAACAATCCACAACTTAAAGTAACTTTGAGTAGGTATCTCTTATTATTTGACCATGAAATCTAAGCTAATGAGCTGTCACTATTAATATTGTCAAGAATTATAACACTTCTTATCATTTCGTAGTTATAGGATTTTTTTGTACGATTGGTAAACATTTCCCAAAAAATTCCAGTAATTTACGAATATAATACCGCTTTGTGCAGAACACATCGCTTGTTAAGATTGGACTGTGGGGTAACGGACAAGGTGGTGGTCCCCATGATGTCAATACTCCGCCTCAACGACTCACGAGCTGGACAATTCGCAGTGATATCGCCATTCATGCAATTGCGTTTACTTACGTTGACATAAATGGGAAGGATGTCAACTCAGGTCTTTGGGGGGTAATGGTGGAGCACCTCAAAGGGTAATATCTGAGTTAAACACATGGTTTTGAATTATAGGCTGAACCTTTACTCTGTGTGTGGCATATGATTTTAGGCACTTTAAAACTGTTAATTATTATAATGGAAAACTAAAATTCATTGCATCCAAATCCACTCAATCTGAACGTCAAAACTTTGGGGTCCGGTGTATGAAAATTAGAATGAATAAATTGCAAGGTCACCTTCTTTTAATAACAGTTGAAGTGCTGTGTATGCATTCAGTTTATAATCTATCTTCCGTTTTCTACCCATTGTTGCCCATATGTGTTGATGTCGCTAATTACCTTTGCACATATTCAATATGCAAACATTTTACGTGAACGGTGGCATTCTCTTCTGCCAGATTGTGCTTGGCCCTGATGAGTACGTGAGGGAAGTTTCTGGCACAAATGGACCTTTTGCCACGCAAACCAACCAGATAACGTCACTGAATATCGTCACCAATATTACTACATATTCCTATGGAGAACCGAAGGGAACCAATTTCAGCATCCCAGTGGAAAACGGCCAAATTGTCGGCTTCTATGGGCGATCAGGGTCATGTCTTGATGCAATTGGTATCTATATTCACCCCTGAAGAATCAACTTTGTGGAGGCTTTGCCTCGTGTTATTGTGGCTTGCTGTGTTGTTCCAAACTTCCAATAATATGTTTGCTCGATGTCCTGCATCGCCAGCAGTAGTGGTTTGTTTTTATGTAACTAGCCCATCAACACGTGCATTTGCATGGGCTAGCATATGTGTTCAATACTTATGTTATAATTCATCTGTTTTCAATACTCCTCAAAGAAAAAGGGGAAGTGTGGCATTGGCATTGTTTTAGAATCACGATTATTGTTGACAAGTAGCTGCAGCTGGGAAAGCACTGCAGCAGCAGTAGCATAGTGATCCACCGCTATGAGTGCGTAGCTAAATATACAGTACAATAGCAGAGAGGATGCCTCATTCCGGTTCCGTGCATCCTAGATCCGGCTGGAGAGGAGGTCGTCTGTTGACGGTCATTAAGGACGTGTTTGGCATGGCTCCGGAGCAAAACTCCAGTCTGGAGCTGCCCAAAACCAGCCAAACAGCTCAACTCCTAAACTCCTCAGAGCAGGTGAGCTCCCAAGAGTTGGAGGAGCTCTAGTTCATTTTCGTGGAGCACCCTTTTGCTGCTCCTAGAATGGAGAAAACCAACCTAGTCGCGGAGTTGAGGAGTATTTACCCGCAAATGCCACTCGTTACACAAAAATAACGATTCGTTCTAATTTTTCTCGTACCTCCCCGTCAACGCCCGTACGCATCCGGCTTGCCCTGCGCATCCGTCCTGCTCCTCGCGCCCGGCTGCGCAGCTAACCCTTGGCACCGCCGCTGGCCCAGCTAACGCCCCGACGCCGCCCAACCAATCCGACACCGCGACGCCCCTGCGCAATCCGCCGATCCACGATACCCCAAGTTCCCCGCCGCCGGACGCGCCCTGCCGCCTGGCCAAGATCCACTGCCGGCGACCACCTCCTCGCGCTCTTCAGCGTCGACGCCACCGCCAAGTTCCACCACCACCAGCACCGCCACCACAAAATCGCGCCGGCTGCGGCTGACGCGAGGATCCTGCTGAGCGGGGGCCAGAAAGAGGAGTCGTGCGACGCGTTCAGCAGCGTCGTGCAGGCGGTGCTGGCGACGCACCCGAAGCCGCTGAGTAACAGGGCGGTGCTGCGCGAGCAGGGCTTCCAGCAGCACCCCTGCCTCTACTCCAGCGACGAAAACGCTGACAAGCCGTTCATGTGCCAGCAGCAGGAGAAGAAGAATTGAAGGCCATGCCCGACCTGCGATTTAATTACGTGTGTTCCTCATTACCCACACATATGCCCACGCATGAATATGATCATCATGCTGGTGCCACGGCTGATTACCTGTGTGTGACTCTTCATTCTGAATTTTCTGATGAAGAATAAAAGTTTTCCTTTTCACTGTTCTGCAATCTGTCACAACTATCTCCAAATAAATTAGCTCACCTTACTTGTTTGATTTTCCTAGGCATCTCTAAGCCATGGAGGAGTAAAATGAAATAGCCTAAACCTCTTGCATATATGTGTATATACATAATTTGAAAATGTCAAAAAGAATAAGCATATACTACCATTCTTCAAAATTAGGAGGAAGTCTAATTTCTTTGAAATTTCAATTTCATTTGGTAATGTAAGGTGCAAAATACACACAGCCCAACCAAGGGTATGATGGTGAAAGAACCAGCAAAACTCTATTTTTTGGAGCAGCTCCATGTGATCTAGCCAAACACCTCCACAGACAGCTCCAGCTCCACCACAGAGCTGCTCCGGAGCAGAGTTTTGGAGTGGAGCTGCTCTCCTGTGGAGCAGAGCCATGCCAAACACGCCCTAAATGCCAGTTTTTATCGTCAATATACTCAAAAAAGTAGGAAGACTTGACGTTTCATACACGCATGTTAGTAAGGCATATTCCAATTCCATACACAAAAGGAGTGGACAAATGTCGCATGATCCGCTTCTAGCCAATGGGGAAGAGCGACAACTAGACATCACACGGATCCATGGTGTGGCTACACAGGATTGCGCAGGAGGAAACTGAATTAACAACAAATAGGGCCCACCAAGAGGCCACCCCGAGGAAGCACACCCGAATGGGCCCACACGATAGCAATCACACACTATAGCCGCGGTTGGGAGAGCTCAGCAGTAGCGGGCATACCCAACCGCCGCTACGATTGCGAGGATACAAAAAACCATTTGTAGCCTCGCAATCGAGGCCACCCGCAGCTACAATAGCTGCGGTTGACATTGCCAACCCGTGGCTATTAGGCGAGCCTCTATTGATCTGGTCAATAGCCAATGTTAACATGTGCAACTGCCCCTATTCTACTGTTTTCCAAAAAAGATTGTATTATAGATACATCACATCAGAGATTCACATTATAGAAATATAATAACTTCACATAATCAGATTCCAAAATTACATGTAGAGCATCACATTAACATCCACAAATCCATCACAAAAAATTCACAAGTTCACAAAAATGTCCATAAGTTTATAAATCCATCATAGTAATATTCACAAGTTCCTCAAACTAAGTCTACACTATAGTCACCTGCTACGTTATCGGGCTGGTATGGGCGTTTCAAACCACACCACTCGAATATATAGTTCCCAATGCTCTTTTGTTACCTCATTTTCAATGTCAAAAAACTTACCATGAGGATGTATGACCTTCCAAAGCAAGAAATGACACATCCTATCGACAATTAAGTACATGTCATTTGTACTCAAATGTACCATTTGTGTCGTGAATCCTTTCTCGGAAATTTCATCAACTGTCCTCTTATCCTTTATCCCAGCCTCTTCTACCTTTCTTGTTCTTTGTGTCAATAAATTCAAAGTGATGATAAGAAAGTGATTAGATTAAAACAAAAAAAACAAAAAGGATCTAAATTTAACAAAAACAATCTTGGCTTACCTTGGAAACGCGGTTCCCGGGCGCAAAAGTGATGCATGAATCAAATTATGCAAGTACTAGGTAGGAGCAAAAGTGATCAAGGATTGTGGCTTGCCTTGGAAACGCGGTTCCCGGGTGGGATCGGGGTACTCAATCGGCTTCTCTGGTGGAAACTCGTCAAACTGCTGCTCCTCAAACTTCTCTGTCAACCACGGACGGAGTAACATGGGTTAGACACGCAAATCGAGGTAAAATAGGTATCGAAAGGACAGAAATTACACAACTAGAACATAGACAACAACTACACCAACGCATAGAGAACGTCGCTACGATCCTAATGCAACTGACCTCATATTTTTCTGACATTCTAGGAAAAAGATATGAATTTCCAAAGAAAAAGGTATTTTTGGAAATTCTGGAAAAAGGAAAGGATATTCCCTCTAGTCCACCACTGTTCCGTGAACCGGCCAATCAAACCCTAAGCCTGCGGTTCATGTGGACCGGGTCCACCCAAATGCCAACAGTAGGGCCAAGGACTGCTGACGTCGGCGACGCTGGAGACGGGCGGCGCCTCCAGGGCTCCGTTGTGGGGCTCATCGGAATCGCGACGCCTCGGGGCTACAGCTCGACAGCGGTCAAGCCAACACCATCAGGACTCTAAGCCAACTTGCCGCACCTGGGAGCACTGGTCCAGAGGATGCGCTCGCACCACACCTCCGACGAGAGCTCGCCGGAGTACAGGAGGCAGCACGCGCAGAAGGGGAAAACCACAGGTATCAACTAAATCACAAACTAACAGCACCGGAATGAAGCTCATGCTCACGCGAGCCCGATGGGGCTGAGTCATGACCAAAACTCTGGCCGGAACCTCGCCGGCCGCGAGAACCTCGGCGGTGGACAAACTGCCTTTGACAAAACCCCACAAAAGTTGACCATTTACTAGAAATCGAGCGCGCACAAGCACCTACACGGCACCACGAAGCTAACCAACCAAACAAAGGAGCATGAGCAAGCCTCTAGGTGCTATCTCGCCGGTGACCATTGCAATGTGGCGGTGGAACCCGACGAAAACGGGGAATTCGCCCACAAATCAGAGGAAGAAGCAAGGGGAAGGATGCGCGTGCTCACCAAGAGTGTCCGGGAGGGCTTGTCGGTGACGGGGAAGGCTTGGCAAGGACGAGCAGCTCGGATGCGAAGATGGCGGACGACGGACGCGCGCGCACGGTGACCAACTCCTGTTCATGACAACGATGTTCCCCAACCGGGAAGGGCCAATAGTGGTGGAGATCGGACCCGGACGAAGGGAAAACTATAGTGAGGCACGAATGGAGCACGAGCCCGAGCGGGACTCACCGATGACGATGACCGGCGGCGAAGAAGGCGATGGCCAGAATCTTGAATCCTCTCGCTCGTCCTCTCTGCGAGAAATGTTGCATGGTTAGCACCAAGGGCTTCAGCGATGCACGAAGAAGCGGCTGGGAGCGACATAACTCACCGGCGACGACCTCGGCTGACGGCGGCGAGAGGGAGGGCGACGACTAGGGTTAGGGTTGTCCTGCACCAGAGGTGGTGTGAGGTGGGATGGGGGGTGGTGGCGGCTCCCGGCGGGGTTTTCTTGGGCGGCAGGGTAGGTGGGATGTTGGGCGCCAGCACGGATGGGCACCACGCGGCCTCGGCATGCACTCTCCGCGAACGGGTGGCTCAACGCGCGGTCAAAAGAAGACGCACTGCTGCTCGGTTGGGCTTGGTGGGCTAGGTTCTGATCGCTGCTGGGCCGAAGAGGGAAAAAGAAATGTTAGGCTGCGAAGAATTGATCCACGAAACGAAAATTTCAAATAATTGCTTGATCTTTTCCAAATTACAAAACTCTTAGCCAAATTCAAATTACAAGTTTGGAGTTTACAATTTTGGGACTGTTACGGTAAGAGAGTTTGTAGACCAAATGACACAATATATCTTTCTAAAATATCTTTCCACTTCCATTATGATAGAAATTCTAAAATATCTTATTCATATTTTCAACTACCCACTATTTCCATTACAAAATTATTGAAATGACCTTATAAAAATGTTTTGTAATCCAATAGTTTTCTATCCAAGTAATAACATAAAAACAATAATAAATTACTGCATGTACAATAATATAACAATGTGTTGTAGTTAGATTAATGATATTAGCCTAAATATGTGTATAAAACTGGTAATTCAGAAAATTCGAAGCTAAATCATGATATGTAGAAATTAGCTATGTATATACGAAAAACTTTTGTATTGATTTCCAACATATGCATAAGAAAATTTAAGCATACAAAATAGATTGAATTTTTAACATATTTGTAATAAAGAAAAAATCTCAGACATGGTAATGCATTAAAGTTTTAATAAAGTTATTCAACATTTTTTTGTTAATTAAAGATTCAGAGGAAAATAGATTAACTTCTACAACAAAGTAGAAGAAAAAAGCCATGCAAATGTGAGGTTAGGTTGACTAGTTCATCTCGTTGGCCGGTGACCACCTTGAGATCAAGGCGCCAACAAACCAGCAAGATGAGCACGGACGGATGGCCACAATAGGAAGCGCATGGATGGCGAACTTTACATGGGTACAAAGAACGTCGCCACAATGAGTGCGTTAATCATGTATCTGATACACGAGCCGGACCTAGTGGCGGCATCCTGTTTGAATTCTTGTCGCATCAAGTGCTCCCCTCCAGTCCACATTGTAGATAACGCCTCAATCGAGCTCCATCTCCCGGCGTGGAGACGAGAGAACGACGACGGACGAATTGAATGTACAACGGCGGACTTACCTCGCCGGTCGGTGACCACCTTGAGATCCGGGAACCATCGCTGCGCTTCGAAAGCAGGCGGAGAGGAAAGTGTTCTTCCGTTCGACTCTTGGCTCCTCTCCCTTCTCTACTACTACAGCTGGTTCGTGCGACATAAAAGCAAAGGGCAGAGCAGCCAAGCCAAGGCCACCAGCTAGCGGCTACACTTTACCATTATGCTCTATATGTTTGTTATTAAAGGCACCCTCCTTGCAGAACCAATTGCTTGAAGGGACCTGGACTTGAACTGAAGAAGTAGGAGGGTTGCAAACTTTCAACTGAGGGGCGTTCTCTCCATTTGTGCAGCAGCTAATATTAACACCGACGATATGTGTTGCCTCTTGCTTGCTCTGTCAGGTTCCGATGTAAGAGACAACTCTGAGCACCGTTGTACATGTGAAGAGACGACTTATGTCATACAATCATTAATAATATGCATTTATTAAAATACAGCATGTAGAGTTTCTTAATTAGAGTTGTTTTATGTCTCTTTGCTTAGATACATGTGCGAAGAGATCATAGTGGGCTCTCCTTTGTACATGCCATTAGCAGCTCAAGTACACGTATATGGATATGAAGAGTCTCGAGTGGCGCAGCTTCGAGGATAAACAGTGTCCATGGGAGATTGCAATCATGTGAGACGTTGTTTAGACACAGCTCTTTCAGGCTGCCAAGTGCAGCTCGCAGTAGTATGGGACGCTCTGGTTGCAACCATATCTGCAATCAGAGGAGGTGAACAAAAGTTTGAGACATTTTATGACATATATTTGCATCAAGTGAAGTGAGTTGTTACCTTGCCATTGTTAAAATCTTAGAGGAGGCTCTCTAGCATTATTTGGCCGGCGTTTACTCCCAGAAGCTGACTCAAGCTAATCTCCGCGTCTTTGTTCTCGTGGAGATAGTGATACATGGACAAACTCTTGAGCGAGGGCGCGGAACCAAGTGAGACCGCAGTCGAATTTGGAGAGATCCAGTTGTAGTAAAGCCTTTCGAGCGCCGGCGCCTGCACCAACTGGCCGATGTTGCAGCGGTGGCACACCAGCGACTTGAGCCGCGACCGCGTCGCGTCGATGAACAGCGCCGGCGGAGCTGCGAGCGGATCAAGCGCACTGTCTGGATGGAAGCCGCAGAACATCAGGGAAAGGAATTCGAGAGCGTTGCAGTGTGTCACGAGCTTGTTTAGTAGGGCCGGCCTGTGGAACCAAATGTTCCGTAAGGTGAGCTTGGTCAGACACCGTACCGGAACGCTCCTGGGAATTCCGGAAGGAATTGCTGGAGGAACCATTCTCATAGGTGTAGAGTGCCCGATCTTTCGGCAAGTGTCCGGCCAGGATGAGTTTGAGGGTCAGAGTCTTGATGACCCGCGAGGTGGACGGGGGCCACGGGGCTGCCAAGAAGGAGTGCAATTCCTCTCCAGTAATGCATGTGCATTAGCACTCACTGACATGTGGGCCATCTAAGGCGTGGGTCCCATATGTCAGCCTTTGTTAATGCACATGCATTACTGCAGAGGATCTCTACTCGCCAAGAAGCCCTCCAGTGGGTTCGTGAACCGCACCATCCCGAGACCCGAGGTCATCTTGGGGGTAGAAATTCCCCATATCAAGAAACACGTTGGTGATGTGCCTCCATGGCAGGGACCTCCACCGCCGCGAGAGGATGGAGGTCCTAGCGACCGTGCGGACATCGCCAGCGAGCACCAGCCTACTCGGTATGTCAAGCAGCACGTCGTCGGGCAGCCGGCAGATCGCCTCGATCTCGGCCATGTCCACGGCAAATAACTTTCCGTTAACAACAGGTGCATAGAAATAACTTTCCATTAACAACAGACGAACTTTTTATAGTAACTTCCATTATATCAAACTGTCCATGCTCGGAAGAGTCCCACGACCACGAGCTTACAAACGTATGCAGAAGTCACAGCGCAAATCAACTTCGATCGAGTCCTCCTTTTGGGCCGATGACCCGCTCGTTCCCGTTCTTTGGACGGGAACGCAACCAGAACAGAACTCCAAAGTAACTCTACAAAGGGTGTAGATTTTATGGGACCCCCTATATAGGGTGCGTTACGTGTAGCTTACACGTAGCGCAACCCCGGGCCAAACAATCACTTATAGAACAACTGGTATCACTGTTGGAACAATTGATTTTAACTACTAGAACAATTGATTTTCAGTGTCAGAAAATTATTTAAAAATAAAAATAAAATTAAAAATTAAAAAAAAACATAAAAATACTAGAACAATTGACTTCTACTACTGGAACAATCGATTTTAGCTACTAGAAAACTATCCATTTTAACTATTGGAACATCCGATACGCAAAACAATTCAAATTCATAATTCAAAATTTGAATATTAAAATTTTGAAAAAAATATATGCATGTGGGATCTCATTTTGTTGAGTTCATTATAACGAACACAATGGTGCAAATCGATTTGAAAACAAAGTTTTTATTTGATAGAAAAATCATTTTGAAACTATGAAATCCAAACAAATTCGCATCAATCAATTACGTCCCGACACGTGGAACGCCCCACGTACAAGCTACGCGTAGGGCGCGCTACACATAGGGATTCCGAGATTTTATGCCCGCGACGGCCCGTGCCCACCCGATGTCAGCCCATTAGATTATATAGTGCCTGCACTGAGATTCTTGAGACACGTCAGCTGCCCGTTCCCCTGTGGACGCTCCTAATCCACGGGCGTGCTCGGACTCCGGAGCAAACTTTCCAAAAACGGAATGTTTCGCATCCGCTCCAAAAATAAAACTTTCGCACAAACTTTGATAGAGAATTTTTTAGTTTTTCGAACATTTTAATTAAAACTTTGAGAGAAATTTTCACACATGCAAAATTTCGCACAAACTTGGTAACAAACTTTTGACACAAAGTTTTGAGCAAATTTTTGGATGGACCTTAAATCAAACTTTGAAAAAAACTTTTTTATCAAACTTTAATGCAAATTTTTTGAATCAAACTTTGGGCCCAAGTTTTGTGAGAAAGGAG
Source organism: Chloris gayana (assembly GCA_031894775.1). Lineage (NCBI taxonomy): Eukaryota > Viridiplantae > Streptophyta > Magnoliopsida > Poales > Poaceae > Chloris > Chloris gayana. Next base: position 236,259 of record JAUNZO010000177.1, read on the forward strand.
TGGATGCATGCAAGTGGTTTTTTTTTTTTTTTTTTTTTTTTTTTTTGAGGGCAAGACACCAGAGCTTTTCATTCATTCAACGAAACAGGATTACAGTCCTTTTCTGCTACCTCCCTAAGCCACAGTGGCAGGTGAGCAGACCAGACGCAAACACGATCAATTTGGGTAGGTTTTTTAGCACAACAATGTGCTACACAATTAGCCTCCCTTCTAACAAATTTAACTGAAAAACGAGAGAAAACTCTGCTAAGCTCTTGGATTTCATGCCATAAACCAGCAACTACCGATCTGTCCACCGTAGAAGCATTGAGAGATTGTACAAGTGTGAGATTATCAAGCTCCAAGATCACCCTTTGGCATCCGTATGACTGAGCCATCAGAAGTCCATCTCTAGCTGCAAGGGCCTCAATAGTAATCACATCAAGGATATTCTCATACCATCTGGCTTCTGCACATATAATTCTGCCACGGTCATCCCGGAGGACAGCTCCAGTAGCCCCAACAGATGAGTTCACATGGAATGAGCCATCGGTATTAACCTTGTTCCAGTCAAGGTCTGGTGGTTCCCATGCGACTGTAATGTTTGTTCGTTGAACCACCCTGTCAGGCTCAAGACACATCAGATCCTCAACCAATTTCGCAACATGTCTGACTGCAGCACCCGCATTCCAACTATCCTTGCCATGGTTTCGTGCATTCCGACCAGACCACAACGACCAAACCCCACAAATAAACAGTGATGCATCTTTTAGATCACATAGGTTACCCGCTAGTAGGTCTTTTGCCCAAGAGCCTGGATGTATCTTAGGTAATTTTTTCCCGGTGATTGATTTGACCGCCTCCCAAAATCTGATTGCAAAGGTGCATTCAAAAGCAATGTGATAAATAGATTCAGAGGGATTACCACAGGTAACACAATGACTCTCCTTCTCCACATGCCTGCGCTTAAGCTCTGCCTTCGACGGTAAGAAATTGTTAATAGCTCTCCACCAGAAAATTCTAATTTTTGGTGGTAGATTCAACTTCCAGAGAGCTTTCCACCATCTGGTTTCATCAGAGGCATTAACTTCATTATCTCTTTCTTGCTCCCTGCTAGTCAAGTCAGACTTTAGAAGCCTATAGGCTGACCTAACTGAGTAAGCTCCATGTTTCTCTAAAGACCAAGCAATTATATCCTCTTGTAGATGTATACCTGGCCTCACTTTCAGAATTTCCTCTGCATCCATTCTGATGAAGGAGTCTCTAATTATCTGCTCATTCCAGTTGCGGCTATTAGGCAGGAACAGATCACTTACTACTTCGACATTTACTTCCCCAAGCCGAACACGTGGTTTCAAAGAAGGGATTCCCTGTATCCAGTTATCATCCCAAATGCTCACATCATGTCCCGGCCCAATCCTTTTAATTACTCCTCTTCTAATAATGTCCCTGCCATGAAGTATAGCCCTCCATGTTTCTGAACTCTTTTTCTTTCTAGTCGCCGATAGGAAGCCACCATTTGGGTAATATTTGCCCTTTAAAACTCTCGAACATAGTGCCTCTTGTCGGGTTAACAACCGCCACCCCTGTTTCCCAAGCATAGCTTGGTTGAACAAGGTTAGGTCTCTGAATCCCATACCACCTTCCCCTTTCGACCTTGTCAATTTAGACCACCGTTGCCAGTGGATTTTGTGTCGATCAATAGCGCTGCCCCAAAAGAAATTTGAAATATAAGACGTCATCTTCTGACAAACGTTTGCTGGCAGTTTGAAACAACTCATTGGGTAGGTTGGGACTGCTTGTGCGTTAGCTTTGAGGAGTACCTCTCTTGCCGCACAACTCATTGTATCCTCCCCCAGCCACACACCAAACCTCTTATTCTATCTGCCACATAACTGAAAGCACCATCAGACACTTTCCCAACTGCAGTGGGTAAACCAAGGTACCGCTCACCCAATGCTTCAATCGATATTTGCAAGCTATCATGGACCTCATGTTTCACTTCGTCTGCACAATTACCACTAAAAAACACAGCAGACTTCTGCTTGTTTACGAGCTGACCTGACCCCTTGTGGTAAGTGTCTAGAATCAGACCAATTCTGTCAGCACTTCTTTTGTTGGCATGAGTGAAGATCAAACAGTCATCCGCAAACAATAGATGAGAGATCCAAGGGGCATGTCTACTAACCCGGCACTACAGGAAACTAGTTATATGCCGTGTGCCCAAGGCACACGGCACAAGGCCCCTAGCACACGGCACACTTTGTGCCGTGTGTTGCTCACGGCAAAGCGCACACGGCACAAAACTTGACGGCACAGAAACTGCGCCGTGTGTCATTTGTCGGGCACACGGCACAGTTTCTCCCATCTGTGCCGTGTGCCGTGGAAGCACACGGCATAGGTGGGTGACGCCGTCCCATATTGACGGCAATCTGTGCCGTGTGTCAAGTCCCGGACACACGGCACAGTTTGAAAGTGTGCCGTGTGTCTAGGTTCCTGGCACACGGCACAGTTTGAATTTGTGCCGTGTGCCGGAGGCCAGGGCACACGGCACAGTGTCAAACTGTGCCGTGTGTCAAGGCCTTGACACACGGCACACTTCGAACTGTGCCGTGTGTCAAGGTTTTGACACACGGCACAGTTTCGAAGTGTGCCGTGTGTCAAGGTTTTGACACACGGCACAGAGGCAACAACCTGCCATAAAAATCAGTTTTTAGTCGCCCGGATCATCCAAAACACAATTAAAATTCACAGATATGAAAATAGCATCCACAAGACATCATCCACAAGATACGATCTACAATACATCATCCACAACATACGATCCACAATACATCATCATCCACAAACATATGATCCATAACACATCATCCATAGCATAGTATCATAAGCATCACAAACATACACGAGGTCAATGATCCCAAGGCCGCCAACCTGACGTAGCTCTTTCCCATGGCGAGCATTGGTCTTCTGGCCCGTCATTCGATGCCGCCGATTGATTCTACACAAGTGAATGCACAAGATAGACGTTGATTAATGATATGAATAAGTGAGTGATATTAACACTAGCTAGTCAATCCAACTCACCGGGGTAAAAGCAGGAGTAGTAGACGGTGCGAACGATGTGAACAAGTGTGGTGGAGGAGTTGTACCCATCTGCGACGCCATCCACTGGAGCATCATCTGTTGGTTCTCCTCGGCCCTCCGTCGATCCTCCTCGCGTAGGCGGTTCACTTCATCCAGCTGGGCCTACAAAATGTCACCCAATTGTTACTACTGAAGAGAAACATGTGTGGAAAGTAATGAACGGCAAATGACAGTGAGCTAACTCTGGAGTGCCTGCAGCTGGGACTGTGTGCTGCTGCTAGGAGTGCGTATAGCCGGGCTCGAGCTTGTGCTTCTTGCTCGAATCTGGGACAGAGTTGGAGTATTGACCGAGTCGACACAGCTGTTGCCGATAATGTACCGTCCGTGTCTCTTTCCTCCTCCTAGCCTCATCGTCAGCTCGCCGTCAATGTCCTCTCGTGCTTGGATCCCATTCAGGCCCATGTACCTCTCTTGCCATAGACATGTACTCACCGATGCGGCTGTGGGCAGCAGGATTGCTGTAGGCCTCGGGTCCGTCGTCCGGGTTGAAGTCGACGCTCGACGTCGCCTTGTCCTTGTGGGCCAAAGCCCATCCCTTCAAGGTGCCCAAAGGCTGGCCACCATGTGACACCGACTGCGAAGCAAAGGAAACACAATGGTATGCTTGTTACGTGTAATATACATTATCATTTGAGGAACTCATGAAATAGCTAGAAATAGATTCACGTACCCATGTAGCCATGTACTCGCTAAGTGTACGGCTGCCTTGATGATGTGTTGCACCTTGCATCATCGGACGCCGCTCCCGCGCCGCATAGTGCTCTTCCTCCCGGGTGGGTTTGCACCACAACTTTTCCACCAAAGCAATCCAGGCTGGCTTATTCTTAGCAGCCCACCACGGAATCACCTACACATGAAGTGCATAAGTGTTAATGTCAAATTATACACAACTAACAATAGAAGTAATGACATTTTCATATTTACCGTGTCCGAGCAATATTGCTCCATGGTGAGCCACATGTTTCTAGCTTCCTTTTTGGTGACCTTCATCTTCCTCACGGTAGCATTGAAAGTGATCACAGCTTGGATACGCGCCTCGTAAATCATGTCCTTCACCATTTTCTTACATTGGGTGGAGATCATACGGTTAGCCGACTCCTGGTAACCCTCGGCACACCTATAAAAGTCCTGCATACACATGAGAGGTATCGTGTCATTACTTAAAAAATTTCGAATGAATTTAAGGTACTGAAAAACATATTGAGATAAAAACTTACCCACAGCTCCATCACCACGCGATGTGCCTTGTTCCTAAAAATCCTACCCATAGGATCCATAGAATCTTTTTTGTGAACGTAGTGCTCCCACGTGGTGGCTAGTTCCTCTTTCTCGCCAATCTCAATCGTACCCGGCCGGTGGACCCGGACCGAAGACCGAGGATGCCACCGATCTTACGGCGAGACTCTCCCGGAGTGACCACGACCCAACCCCTACAAAAATGATTGAGATAAATTATTAGTGTCGCACGTAATAGATACAAAATATAATTTGAATTGAAAATATATGAAGTTACTTACTTAGGCAATTCCGGACGAATCACCGGGCGTCTCTCTTCGAGAATCGGTCGCGGCGGGAGCTGCGCGGGACCTCTCAACCAAACCTCTGCGACCTGCTCGGCCTCCCCCTGCTCAGCCTCCCCCTGCTCGTCGTCCTCCTCCTCCCCCTCGGACTGCGCGTCCTGGTGCTCCTCCTCCTCCTCCTCCCCCTCGGACTGCGCGCCCTGGTGCTCCTCCTCCTCGTCGGACTCGCTCGGACCGCACGGACTGCTCCTCGTCGTCCTCGGACTCCCGGACAGGAGGGGTACGAGAGACTCTACCTCTCCCTCGACCCTTGCCTCCCGACCTCCCACGACCCTTGCCTGCTGCCTTGCCTCCACGCTTCGTACCCTTCCCGGACCCGGATCCCCGAGCTTCATCGGACCCCCGGAGTACAACGAGGCCACGGCTCTCATCCCCCTTCTCAACACACCACCGGGACCCCCACCATCCGTCCCGACACCTGCAAAAGAAAAATAATAAACCAATCAGCATAATTTGAAAAAGAGCATAATAAACAAAACATAATTGTACATAATATAGTATTATACATAATTATTATTATTATATTACCATAGCTGCATTAGAAATAATCATCATCATCGAGATTAGCTCGATCATAGTTCTCTTCATCACTATCACGCATGTCATCCATATCATCATGCCCGTCATCGGACTCCTCATCAGAATCGTTATTTGTTTTTTCAAGTAATGTGATGTCTTCCAAATCATCAACATCATCTCCACTACCCTCATCATAGGACATCTCATTGTGTACTTCCATATCGTCATTTGTATCGGTTAAGTCTATCTCAAACCTTCCGTCAAGCCCATCCTCTTGAAAAAATTCATCTCCGTCATTTCTGTTTGATTCCTTGTTGTAATCGGCATCGTTTGGAACAGGTAGTTTACTATGTGACCCGGTCTTGAAGACAACGAGACCAAGGTTTTAGCTCCTCTTTTTGACATGGGTACCGAACATAATAAACTTGCGTGGCCTGTTGAGCCACGATATAGACATCGTCTCCTAGTAAGACGGATGACTCTTGAATTTCGGTTAAGCCAATATTAGGGTATTTCCTCATTACATTCGGATTAAACCAATGACATTTGAAAATGATCTGGATTAAGAGGTTTGCAACCATGAAACGAGAGCTCATAAATCTCTTGAATCCTTCCATAATACTCAATACCATCAAGACCCGGCGTAAAAACTCCGGTATTTGTGGTTTTTCTATCGGGACGACCCTGCTCGTAGCTTATGGTGCGAAATCGATATCCATTGACGTCGTAACCATCAAATGACATAACCTTATAGGCACAACCATCAGCAACTTGTCTCAACTCGGGACACATGGATGCATCGATATGTCCCCGCAAGTTACGGAGGGATAGCTCGTTACTTACTAGTAACTTGTAGTTCCAAACTAAGTACTAGGTTAATTGGACACTACCTTGTGTTGGAACCAAGAAATAAAATCGGGGGTTCCATTTCCCGCACCCTCTCTAAGTAATGTCTCGGCTTCGCTCGGTGAAGGTTCTTTGGATCCATGCCAGAATTTATGAATAAATTGCCTGTACAAACAAGGTACAATGTTACTACATACAAAAGATTACTACTTTCATGACAAGGGGGTATGATGAGGACTTACACAATGTACGGCTCGACTTCGGAAAGGTTGCTCAACACATAGAACATGATTAAGCGCCACTCTTTATGTGTCAAGTTCTTGGGTCTCGAACCACTTGAGCTTCCGAGCTGCCCTTGGAAAAGGCCGAGGTTCGATTCATGTACGCCCTCATTGTAACGAGGGAGTGGATTGTGCACGCTAGGAAGGTTGTCACGATAGTATTTTGTTGTGAAGTTTGAAACCTCCTCTAGAATATATGCCTCTGCAATTGAAGCTTCAATTTTGCATTTATTTTTACATTTCGATCTCAGAACCTTTAGACATCTCTCAATTGGATAGCACCAACGGTTCCGGACCGGCCCACCCATTCGCACCTCGTATGGAAGGTGCAATATCATATGTTGCAACGGTGTGAAAAAGCCGGGTGGAAATATCTTCTCCAATTTACAAAGCAACACGGGTGCCATTTTTTCCATGTCTTCAACCACTTTCAAAGATACCTCCTTTGCACAAAGCCGACGGAAGAAATAGCTCAACTCGATAGCACCTGCCACACGTGATCAGGAACATATCCTCGAATCATCACCGAAATGAGCCGCTCAAGCCATATGTGGTAGTCATGACTCTTGAGCCCGTTGATTTTCATAGTGCTTAGGTTCACACCCCTACTGATATTCGCCGCAAACCCATCAGGAAACTTCAACGTTTTAAACCATTCAAGCACTTCCCTCCGTTGTGTCCTCGTCAAGACGAAATCGGCCTTAGGTTTTTTCCATCTCTTTTTGCCGTCTGCAGGACGCATCATTTTTAGCTTTGGTCTATCACAGATCTTTTCTTGATCTAATCTGGACTTAACATTATCTCTTGTCTTATCAATAATGTCCATGATTGTCGCGAAGAGTACTAGGCCGATTCCTGCTTCGGTGTGCATTGCGTCAATATTATGTGCAAGGAGGATGTCCTCCATATACGAAAGTATCCACAAGACCGGCTTTTGAGTCCATGCATGTACCTCACCATAACCCACGAAACAGCCTTTTTCTTTATCAACCTTGAGGGACGATACCTCGGCACGAACCGCAGCACCGGTCATCATCTGCGGTGCAGGGTTCGTAACCGCGACACCCTTCGTAAAGTTCTTTTTGTCTTTTCCGAAAGGATGGTCAAGAGGGAGGAATTGTCGATGTTTGTCGAACGCCGACCACTTACGACCCTTTTCCGGATAATTAAACATGAGAGATCCCTTACACACCGGGCATGGAAACTTCCCGTGAACACCCCAACCCATAAATGTCCCGTACGCCGGTAAGTCATGCATAGAGTAAGCATACGAGATGTGCATGTTGAAGTTTGTCTTTGTAGCTCGATCGTACGTCCGCACTCCTTCATCCCAAGCACGGGCCAAATCATCAAACAAAGGCTGCATGTACACACTCATTTTGTCGCCGGGGTTTCCAGGAATTATCAATGACGAGGAATATGTTCCGTCGTTGCATGATGACACCAGGGGGAGATTGAGGGGTATCACAAAAACGGGCCAGCAAGAGTACGGTGCAGCCCCCATTCCATAAGGTTGGAACCCATCTGTTGCCGGTGCGACACGTACATTACGAGCATCTATGGCTTTGTCACGATGAATGCCATCAAAATGTGTCCAGGATTTGCCATCAGCTGGGTGCACAAGCTTATCGGGATGATATCGAAGTCCGTGTTTGTGCCACGTCATCTGTTTCGCGGACTCCTCATTCATGTAAAGACGTTGAATCCTCGGTATGAACGGAAGGTACCGCAGGATTTTCACGGGGACTTTACTCTGCCGCTTCCGACCATCACAAGACTCTACCTCAAAGTATCTAGAGGAATTACACTTCGGACAGTACTTTGCATCTGCGTGTTCTTTCCTAAACAAGACGCATCCTTTCGGACAAGCATGTATCTGCTCATATGGCATCTTTAGGGCACGAAGTACTTTCCGTGACTCATACATGGTCTTTGGGAGAATGTGACCTTCCGGAAGCAGGCCGGCAACGATCGTCAATATGTCATCAAAGGCGGCTCGACTCGAGGCTAAGCCGAGACTTTACACCCATCGAGCGGGCAATGGCATCCAGTTTAGACACCTTGGTATGCCCGTGAAGGGGTTGTTGTGCCGCCTCCAACATCTCGTAATAAGCCTTCGCGGTTGGCTCGGCTCCTCCTCCATAGGTGCTTCCTCCTCAAAGTGTGCTTCATGATAGTCATCTAACATGTCTCCTACTCCGGCATCGAGAATCATAGTCAGCAATGCATTGCCTCACGACCTCATGTCTCGTACGATCCACGGTTTCTCCATGTAAGGTCCACACAAGATAGTTTGGATTAAATCCATACTTGCAAAGATGCTCGTCCCATGGTTAACTTCAGTTGTCGACGTGTATTTCCACATCCGACACGGGGACACCAAGTTTTCGTACATTTGGCAAATGCTAGTTCCAAGAAAGCCTCGGTCTTTTCAAACCATCTATCAGGTATACTTGTGATTAGGTGCCCACTCCTTGTACATCCACTCACGGTCATCCATCCTTGAACATATCAATGACCAATAATATATAAACCATTATTTCAATAACACGATGCCTACACTGTCTAATAGGTAAGGATAGGTCCTAATCCCACCCAAGGATGCGTAGATGTGGTTAGTTTCCATGGTCTACTCCGGTCATAGACAAAATTTCGGCAGCACCTCCCCGCTGTTCTCCAAATACACGTCCTGCAAAGGAGATTGTGTATCCGGAGAACAACGGGGAGATGCTACCGAAACTCGACTCCGACCGCAGTAGACCATGGAAACAAACCCCATCTACGCATCCTCGAGCTGTCCCAATAACGTGGACAATTCGAAACAGATACGGCCAAAGATATGCAAAGATCTGCATATCTCCAACCGTATCTCTTTCGAACGGGAGACGACTAACTAGGTTACGCGACCTACAAACATGAAGGAAAAAGGAGGTATTCGTCTCTCACCTTGTGGTCCCGAGAAGAGGCGAGTCGATGGCCGTGGAACCCCGGCCCCTCTTCCTAGACAATGCAATAGCCCCTACTCCTGCGAAGAATAGAAATGTCAACATCGGTTCAAACCAAATATAGCAAACTAAGCCAAATAATGTTACAACCTTATCTTTTTTCTATCAACAACTTAATCTAAAGAAAAAACATCACATTTAAAAAGTGGTGTATGTCCACTTACATGTTTAATAAAATTTTATGTGGTTTAAGAAACATTCGCCGCTTGTATCCTATTAAAAACATCACATTTAAAAAGCTCTGCAATGTTCATTCTACTAAATGAGTAAAAACAAAGAAACTCCTAGTTATCTTTTCCGGAGATAGAAGATGGTCCAATATCAATATTATAACATAATTATAGGAACACAATTTTTTTTAACATGCTTTTTTCCTTTAGGGCAGCAGTAATATAGTTTCCAATATATCAAATATAGGTGTCATACATTTGATATATATTGGCGGCAGTAATATAGTTTGCAATATATGAAATATAGGTATCAAATATAGTTTCCAATATATCAAAAATGGAGGACGGACCTGGTCCTTGACGGGCCGACGGCGCCGTGCTCGTGCCGGTCAAAGTCGGAGGGGAGTCCGTCGGTGGAGAGGATGGGCGCCTCGTGCGACGCCGGACGGTGGGCGCCGGGACCTCGCGATGCTGCGGTGGTGGGGAAGCGGCAGGGGCGGACGAGGCGCCGAGCCGGACGGGCGGACGGGCGCCCGAGCGGCCGCGCGGGCGCTCGGCAGGCCGCCGAGCCGGACGGGCGGACGGGGCACCGGGCGGCCGCGCGGGGCGCTCGGTGGGGCGCCGAGCCGGACGGGCGGACGGGGCGCCGGGGCGGCCGCGCGGGGCGCCGGCGGGGCGCCGGGCGGACGGGGCGCCGAGCGCGCGGGAGGACCGGGCACCGGGCGGGCGGGCGCCGAGCGGGCGGACGAGCGCCGGCGGCGCGCCGGACGGTGTTTGCCGGGGCACGGCGCTCGGCGGGGCCGCGCGGCGGCGGGCAGGCGGGGTGGGCGGCGCGCACGGCGGCGGGCGGGCACGCGCGGTGGGCAAGCGTGGGGCGGAGGAGTGGATAAGAGATTGAGAGAGGAGTGGAACTTTGATAAAACACCGGCCTCGAACCGTGCCGTGTGCCGGATCTAGGACACACGGCAAAGATTTTGTGCCGTGTGTCCTAGATCTAGCACACGGCACCGATTTTTGTGCCGTGTGTCCTAGATCGGGACACACGGCACATGTTGTTTGGGTTTTGGATTTCCCTCCGGCTGACAATCCGTGCCGTGTGTCAAGTCGAAGGACACACGGCACGGAAGTTTGTGCCGTGTGTCCTTCAACTTGACACACGGCACGCATTTTGTTCTTTTTTTAATTTAACCAACTCGTTCAAATTATTTATACCTATTTCAAAAAAATTTAAAAATAACTATTGAAAATGATTCAAATACATATTACCCGAGGTTTGATCAAAGAAATTGTTTCATTTCATGTATTTTTTCTCTAAAATTCAATTTCAAACATTAAAATCATAAATTGGCAAAAAAAATTTAAAAATTTCAAACGAATCCTAAAAATACCCAAATTTTTTCTAGGTTCATTTTATATGATGTGTAACCTACTTAAAAAGAGTTGTCTTCAAAAACCAATTTAATCTTCAAATTGTTTCCAAATCGTATTGAATCCCTCTCGTGACTCAAAAACTTCTCGAGAGATTCTCAATTTTCTAAACAACGTAGGTGATAACTTTTGCGAAACTTCTTCCACTCTTTACCGCAACATCCATACATGAAATAATGATGTTAGCACAAATATCATGAATTTTAGACTTTATTTGAATTTTCTAAAATTAAAACACCGGTGGACAATACGATATTCGCGATATTTTATGTATAAATTGTGCGACATTTACTCTTTGTAGCATTTGTACGGTCTCAAATCAGTCTTACGCACATGAATATAAAGTTTGTTTGCGATATAATTCAATATTTTAAACACTTCCAGTTCAAATTTCAAATATCACGAGAAAATACCGATAACATAATAAATGCATCAAATACACCAAAAGTGGAAAAAAATACACAACTTTGTACCATAAGGTGTCACATATAGTCTCCATAGTAAATAAAATAATTTCAATACGAAAAGAGTTAAAAAAAAATTTTTATGCCGTGTGTTAGACAAAAACACACGGCACAATAATATGTGTGCCGTGTGCTGTTGACTGGGCACACGGCACGGAGGGGCAGCCTGCCCAGTCACCCCACGCCGTGAACGGTGCCGTGTGCCCGCCGTGTGGCACACGGCACAGTGAGGAGTGTGCCGTGTGCCCAGGCGTGGCACACGGCACAATTAGGAGTGTGCCGTGTGCCGACCAAATGCACACGGCACAAACTGTTCTGCCGTGTGCCGAGAGTGTGCCGTGTGTATTTCGTGCGGCACACGGCACAGTTGCCTCTGTGCCGTGTGCCCGATAGAAAACACACGGCACAATCCTTGGCACACGGCACATGTCCTATTTCCCGTAGTGCGGATACCTCTAGAAATATATTGTGGGCCACTATTCTTTAACATGCAAGTTAAGCCATCTGCACAGAGCAAGAACAAGTAAGGAGAGATGGGGTCTCCTTGCCGTATACCTCGGGAAGGCTTGAAGCTTTCAGAGAATGATCCATTAACTCTTACCGAGAAGGACACCGAGGTGACACATTTCATTACCAGGTTGCACCAGCCATTCGAAAAACCCAGAGCTTGCATCACTGCATGTAGGTAGCCCCATTCCACGCGATCATACGCTTTTGCCATATCCAATTTAACTGCACAAGCACCGTCTCTCCCCTTCTTATTCCTCAAATAATGTATACATTCATACGCAATGAGGACGTTATCTGTGATGAGCCGGCCCGGCACGAAAGCACTTTGTTCCTCAGACACCACCTCATCTAAGACACCCCGTAGCCTATTAGCCAACACCTTTGAGCATACTTTGTACAGCACATTGCAAAGAGAAATAGGCCTGTACTGAGAAAGCTCCTGGGGGTTAGTTACCTTCGGGATTAGAACTAACAGAGTTTGATTAATCTCCTCTGGCAGATCGCCTCCATCTAGGAAACCCAACACCGCCGTTGTAACATGTTCTTTTACAAGCGACCAGTGTCTTTGGAAAAAACCTGCAGTGAAGCCATCTACACCCGGTGCTTTATTTGGGCCCATGCTAAACAGCGCTTGTTCAACTTCCTCAGCGCAGAAAGGATGGCCAAGCAGCTCATTCATCTGGTCATTAACTTTTCGAGGAACATGTTGACATATCAACTCTGGTTGTAACCTTTCTTGTGCCCGGAACAAGTCTTGATAGAAATTCCTGGCCATGCTTTCCATCTCTTCTTGCGTTGTAGCTAGCGATCCATCCCCTCTCCTTAGTGCAACCATTCTATTTGTCCTAGCCCGCGCTCGCGCTTTCGCTTGGAAGAACTCAGTATTTCTATCTCCCTCACGAAGCCACTGAATTCTCGAGCGTTGTTTCTCCATTGCCTCCTCTCGGGCTAAAGTTTCAGACAATTGTTTCATCAAGTCTCTTTCCCGATCAGTTGGCCCCCTATACATCGTGTCACTTCTCTCGTAATCCAGCTCCTTCCTGAGCTCCAACAATTTCTTCCTAACTGATCCGAACACCTCTTTGTCCCATTCTTTCATAGACTGTTGTAGGGAGGTCAACGTAGCAGCCATCCCTCTTAGATTACATGGGGCTATGCCCGGATCCCAGGCCTGTTCTACAAAAGCATTGTATTCCTGGTGACGCTGCCACATGTTCTCATAGCGGAAAGGTTTCCCTCTCCGTCTCCCCCTCACTCCCTTCGGAACCTCGATCAGTAGTGCACAATGATCTGTTTTTGTTAATTGAATATGCTTAACTACAGTTTCACCAAGGGCCCGAACAAATGCCACATCACCAAGTGCACGGTCAAGTCGGACCTTCACATTCCGGTTGCCATCTTGACGGTTATCCCACGTGTATGGCAGACCTAGGTATCCTAAATCAGTGAACCCACAGTCGGCCACTACATCTTTGAAACCTGCCATTTGCCATTGTTCCCGTTCATTGCTCCCAAATTGTTCAGAAGCATCGAGGACTTCATTGAAGTCTCCGGCACACAACCAGGGGACGTCTAGCTGTGCCCGTAGAAAACGTAGCAGATACCAGCTATTCTTCCTCATTTCCCTTCGGGGATCACCATAAAAACCCGTAAATCTCCATTCTCGAACCTTCACTGCATCACAGGACACCACCACATCAATATGAGATCGAGACTTACTCTGCAATCTCACAATGATATCCCTACTCCAGAAAAGCGCCACACCTCCACTGAGACCCCGAGCCCCTGCCGCTAGAGCATTAGGAAAACCCAGACGATGCTTTAAGTCTACAGCACGATCCTCATCCAACTTGGTCTCCATAAGGAAGACCATTGCGGGCTTGTTCTCCTTCACCAACTGGTGAAGTTCACGAACTGCCTCGGGCTGCCCACAGCCCCGGCAGTTCACGCTTAAGAGATTCATTGTGCCCGGCGGGGACTGCCTCCTGCAGTCGCCGCCGATAGTGCAAATTTGGGTGTATCTGATCTCTTCTGCTTCTTGAGCAGTTCCTCCGATCTAGCTCCATTAGCATCACTAGTACCATCAATTTGATTGATCCGATCACTAACAGTTCCAGCCAGTACAATTGCCGCCATGTCAACACGCGGAAGATTAAGGTCCAACGTCGCTGCATTGTTTGACTCCGCCCCTTTGATTTCCTCTTTTTCGCAGTTGTCTTCTTCCCCGTACTCGGCTGGAACAGTTGGCGGCAAGCGTTACTACTTGTTCCTATCTTCTCTTTATCATTCATAGCGCCCTTGTCCTTCACGGGAGAGTTGACCTCCTCTTCCCCCTCCTTTGCGTAAGCACCATCTTGCCCCGAGGACTGGTTACTCCCACCACCCCCAGAGTACGATTTCCTCTCCATCGGTCTACCTTTTTGCTCCCGGGTGTGCCTAGTATTCGAGGAGGAGCCGCTCCCGAAGGAATTCGTCGCCGCCTCTCCAAAGCTCTGGAACTTCTTCCTCCGATCATCCGGAGCCCGGAGAGGAATTAAGGTTTGATACGGGAGCTTTCCCTCAGAATTTCTGGGTGACGGGGTAGCACATTCAATCTCCGAATGACCGATCAAACCACACGAAAAGCAGAAAAAGGGAAGTTTCTCGTACTGCACATCAAACCATCTAGGTTCTTCATTGCGTCTCATGCGCAACAGCACTCCCCTCCTGATTGGTTTGTTGATCTCAATCGAGATCCTTCCACGCAAGAACGCACCACTGGCTTTACCATCGGCGTCCACATCCATTCTCACGAGACTGCCAACCAAACCCATGGCACGTGACCCCTTCTCCTCATTCATCCATCCCAAGGGCAAATTCAGGATCCTCGCCCAGATCTCCATGCTATCGAAACAGATTTCTGCAGCACTTTTCCTCTCATCATATAGCTGTAAAAGCACCGAGTACCTCCCAATAATCCATGGTGAGCCCCCAAGAGCTTTGTCCCTGTCGATCATGCACCCAAACTCAGCAACAAACAGGTTGACCTCTTTCTCACCAATAGATCGGATCTTCAGACCATATGGGTTACCCCACGCCGGCCTCATCGCCGCCAATATCGTGTTCACGTTCACTACGGTTGGTGAGAGTACCTTCCCAACCAACGCCCATTCCGTGGATCCTTCACTCCCCAAGTCCTCGTCATCGCTGAAATCTGCAACTTCTCCTTCTTCTGCAGTCAGATGCAGTTTCTGGAGAAGATCAGTTACACTAGGGTTTGGGGTTTCAGTCCCTCCCTCTTAGCATTCATGCCACTCGTCGCCATCGAACAGACTCGATTAGGCAAAAAAAGTGCCAGCAAACCGGAAAAATCACGGTTGTACACAAGAGACGATCCCAAAACACACTAGGTCCTAAGCGGCATAGGACCCCGATGCGGGGAAAGATGATGGTCGACGGCGCCGGAGCGGCTAACCGGCGATATACAGGTGGCCGTAGTTAAACCGGAGGGTTAACAACGGGGCGTGGACGCCGGTGCCGGATTGGCCGCCGGCAGAGCGTCTAGATCTCACCGGAATAGGGAGTCTAGGTCGGGATCGTGGTTCCTCGCGAGATCGCCTCAACAATCGCCTGCGGAGATTGCGGAGCCATATTTTCCTTCCCCCTTCCTAATCAGTTGCTCTTAGGTTGGTGTCCTTTTGACGATGCATGCAAGTGGTTGGGGGAGGTTGCATTGCATGGGAGAGAATGAGTCATGAAGAGGACGGTTTGCATGGGTACGGGCGCAGGCTGCATGCAAAGGAAAGGAGCGTGAGGAGGTTTGCGAGAAGTGGGGCGAGCACATGCTTGCGGAACAGAGTTTCCATGTGCCACCTCGTCCTCCTGCCTCCGGCCGCCATCTCTACCTCCACGGTGCACAGAGAAGTGGCAGCTGCAGGAGCACACACGTAGGGCAGGTCACCGTCCACCGGTGGTGGCCGGAGAAGGGCTGGCGGCGGCGCGCAGAACTAGAGCGAAGTCCGGTAGGTTCATGCGGGCTACCCTGTGATGCCGGCCACGGGAAGGCAGCGGTCAGAGGAGGTCCAGCAGGTCCCGGAGCCGTGCTCCACAGCCCGGCAATGTTGCCCTGCCAGAAGACGAGTGCAGCGAGGATGAGCAGAGCGCGTCGTCAATTTTCGCTTAACGGCCCATAACGGTGTCAGGCGTCAGTAAATTTTAATCACATTTAAGAGAGGGCACTGGTCGCCACTGGCATATACAAAGTATTTCTCCACTCTGCAAATCTTAAATTTGTTAGGAAAACCGGCACTAATCAACACCAATAATCTCTCATCCTATGCTGAACATTGAGGAAAACATTCACCAACAGACCTGCAGCGGAATACACAATCACAATGCACAATTGACATAAATATTTACGTGGAAAACCTCCTGTAAACGAGCGGAATAAAAAATACGGCAACAAGCCACTCCAACCTTCTCCATTATAAAACAATAATGGATATAAGGAGTCTTCTCTAGAATCCCTAGAGGCATCCCACACTAGCAACAACACCAACAAGGTAGCTACGACCTTGATACAATAACAATAGCAACAACACACCCAAGTAAAATACAACAAGAGCTAACACTTTTTCGGCTACTATAGAGATGACCGCATTATTTTCCTTTCGGAGTTTAGTTCATACCGAGTAAACGACAGATCCAATGACTCCGAATTTTGGTAGGCAAAAAGTTCTGCAAGTCCTCTATCTACTGAACCAAAATTCAGCTCAATCCAAGACACCATTTCACTGCCCAAACAATTCATTTACCAAAACTAATTGAATCTGCTGCTACAGAATGAACAAACTCCCCCCAAATCCGATGCTCCACTAATTTAATCCTCAAACCAACTAACCAAAATAAAATACTTTTAAGTGTAGAACGAGCTCACAAAATCTTTTGTTCTGCTCTCTCTCTCTCTCACTCCTCTATCTCTTCTACAACCTGAACAAGGTATATGAGGGTTAGGAATTGCTTCTCCAAGCATTCTCAACTGTTTATCGAGGTGACAATCAACGGTTCACACGCATTGGACCGTTTTGAGCTTTCGGCTAAATATTTCTTTATGAAAAGGGAATTTAGCCTAACAAAATTCACCCGGCGATATAGCACCCAGGTGTTCGATCGGACAGCAACAGAGCCAGCAACCCAAGGGTCCTCGAACTCGATCGTCAGTGGCGATGTCACGCTGCATCCAGGAAGCATGCAGGACCTTGTAATTCGATTCGCCAACATGCATGCATGACCTCTCCACGGAGGCTCTATCTGATTGCCGGCGTAGGGCGTCGACCTACATTCGCGTACAATGATTATGGTTCGGGCATCGGTACGCCATGCTCTGCAGTCCCAGTCTACCCGTATTCATTGTTACTGTTCACATAGACTCTCAAGTCCGAGCCAGTAGGGGGTACCAGTGGCCCCGGTCCTATAAAGAGAGAATGTCACACTTAGATTAGCTAATCCACATCTCAACGACTGCATGCATTATTTGTCCATATACGTATAAAGGACATGTATTTTTGCCTGTTTGCACCAACTGTCAGACTTGGGTACTAGTTTAATAAGCACAACAAAGTAGTGTCAGACTCAAGTAAACAAGTAATTGAGCAATGTGCATGCATTTGTATCCACACACACTCGGTTCAAAATTTTAAGTTGATGAAGAAACAAGAAAAGAAAGTAAGATTGTTCTCCTAATATCGTCCACTAAATAACAGAGTATTTGTCCTAATAATGTAAGATCCGGGCAGCTTTAAGCCCAGAATTGGCTTTCAGTTTTAATGAACACACGATGTATTCTTCATAACAGGAAAGTGGAGTAACCAAATAGATTACTTCATTGTATGTATACTGTATTAATAATTTCAGTCTCAAGGGAGAGATATTATTTGATTCAGTACCAGAGGTCATCCATATTCTCCATGGATGTCTATACACTCACTGTAAAAACAGAAACATATTTTTCATCATTTGTATGGAAGTGCAATTAATTCACCATTCTAACAAAGCAAAAAAACATATTGAGATTCAGTCTTTTTCATTTCCCTTTTTGTTCAGCACATGCATGCACGCGCGGTACTGATGCTTGACAAATTGCCATCTTCTGTAATGCAAAATGGCATCTAATAATAATCGGCTTGTTTGAACTTGGTCGCAAACCAGCAGCTCCATAGCTGAACCAGGGTTGTAGAAGCTAGCCATTCTTCTCTGGAGCTCCGGCGTTGTGCCGTTGTTCGCCATCGGCCATGCCCGCAGCTCGGAGGAAGAACCGAAGAAGTTAGGCCAATATGGGCCTGCGGCCTGCAGGATGCATATAGCCAGTCAGCTAAGATGCAAATGGGCTGGCCCTAGAGCTGACCTGGACGCTGCTGCTGGCTTGGTTAATGAAATTTTTTATTAATAACCGATTTTGAAAACCATTTAATATTACTAAAAGGCTGTTTCAAAATTTGCAAAAACCAACAACCTAATCGTCCGTTGGGATAATGACATTAAAAATCGCCCATCCAACGGATTATTTATTTAAAAGTCGTCCATTGGATGGGTAATTTATATAAATCGCCTTGTGGACGGATTATTTATATATATCGCTCTTTAGAAGGACGATTAGTGGTGAAAATTCTTTTTGGCAATTATATTGGTACGAAAAAATTATTTAAATATAAAGATCAATTGTGCATCAAAAGATCTAGTTAAGTACAAAATTTATTTAGATACAAAAATAGAAAGACATGTGACAATACAAATGTGTACATAAATACATAATAGTAACTGCATTAGAACATTAAGTCAAGTATCATGGAACAAAATAGTAGATGCAGCAAAACATTTTGATCTCTAGATTCTAGACATTTTGTTTCATATTTTGATCTCTATTTTCAAAAAATATTATTACTAGACCGATAAAAAAGTAATTCTTGATTGTTCCATGATTCTTAATAAAAAAACTTTGGTATCTACTATTTTTTTCATAATTCTTAACTAATGTTCTGGTGTATCTATTTTTCTATGATTCTTAACAAAATGTTTTGCTGCATCTACTATTTTGTTCCATGATACTTAATTAAATGTTCTGATGTAGATATAACTACTATTATGTATTTATGTACACATTATGTACTGCCACGTATCTTTCAATTCGCTTTTAAAAACCCTTATACGCGATGGGTTAGAAGCGACGCCGTGGGGCCCAACCGCTGGTCGGGGTAGTGGGTTACGGTGGGGCCGGGAGAAGCAAAAGTGGTGGTTGACGCCGTCTATCCCAGCGTGATCACGTCACCGATAAAACACGTGTCTTGGCCAGGTTCCTCCAGGAAGACCAAAACGCTGGAAAGAGACACACTAGCAAACAGTCCACACATGGTAAGATCTCTTAATAAAATTGTAAGGCTAAACAAGGAGAATCATTTTGAGAGGCAAATATGTGTACTTCACACAATAGCATCTCCAACAACATCAGTATTGTAATGAGGATTGCAAATCGCAGATGAGGAGAACTCTTTAGTGCGCCCCATCGTGCGCCGCCGCACGCACCTTCGAATCGGCCTCGTGCTGGCTCATCATTGCCCTTCGCCCAGTGTGCGCGCCGCTGCGCCGCTGCCCCGCTTGCCTTCCTCGCATGCTCATGTGCCCCGCTCACGCGCTCATGTGCCCTGCTCGCCGAGCGTGATCGGCGTCGCCCAGCTCTCCTTCCTCGAACGCCGCCGCTCGCTGCTCCTCATTGTCACGCACCACATGTGTGTAGCTCGTGAACTACGCTTTGCCGCTCCCCTGCAAGCTGCTCGGCCCGCCTGCATGTGCCTCCTAGCGCGTGCTCGAGCAGCTGCCCCCGTGCACACCGGTGGCCCCACCTCACATGCCCCCTCTCCTGTGTGCCGTCGCCATTGGGCCCATGACAGCTTGCCAGGCACTGCTCGAGGTCCACCAAGGTCCTCCGCGACCGCTCCTCTGCCCGCTGCCGGTACTTTTCTCAGACTCAGCCAGATGCATTTGAGGAGAGAGGAAGTGTATATTTGCACCTCCTCTCTTTTCAAAGGCACATATGCCTCTGTTGTTGTGTCCTTTGTTGGAGAGGGATGCTTTCTGAATAGTGTCACTTGAGGAGACATTTTTACCTTCGCATATTTGCGTCATCTGTTGGAGAGGGATGCTTTCTGAATAGTTTCACATGAGGAGACATTTTTGCCTTTGCATATTGGAGTCAGTCTAAGCCTGTACTCGATCCCTCCGTTTTTAAATTGTTGACGTCTTTGACTATTTTCGTTACGTTTGACCGTTCGTCCTATTCAAAATATTTTGTGAAATATGTGGAACTATTGGTCGTGTTTCAACTTCTTTCAGTAATAAAACAAATTATAATAAAATATTTGATAATTCTTAAATTTTTTGAATAAGATGAATGGTCAACATAATAAAAAAAGTCAACGGCGACAATAATTTAAGAAAGAAGGAGTACGTCGTTGGAGGGTTCCAGGAAGATCAGAAGAAGATTCAGGGAAAGCGTCTGGAGGCAGGTGACATTCTCGAATTAGAGAATCTTTCTGGCTGTATCCCAACAACTAATCATAAAAAATATTCCGGCAAATCTGGGCCAGCTAGCAGAGTGATCTTTGAGGGCGATCGGAGCCCTTGTATATGAATTGTGTACGGGACGGTGATTAGTGCTCCCGCCATATATGTTGTTGGTGTCGCTGCAGACATCATCGGTAAGCGTTTTCCTGTCCTTGTCGTTCCCGGCAAAGACATTTTTCCCGGCATTATAAGCAGAGTTTATAACCAGTGACGCCTCACCAGCTTATTTACTTTCATGTGCCGGCTTATCTAATAGTGAACATGTTACCAACCATAAATGTGTCGTAGTTATATAAAAAAGGATCACTATTGTGTCACTTTATTCTTGATTATATTCTCTTTCAAGTGGATTTCTGCATGCTTTTATGTTCCTTGGATCAACAGTAACAGCTCAAAATATAAGTATACATGTATGGTTCGGTACACGATTATAGGAGAAAAGTTCGCTTTGCATTCATCGTTGGACGATATAAACCTTTTTCATTGTCAGAGTGATTATGTAATTAACAGATCAAATTAACATCTCCATAAGCGAATATCACACTTTTGTTGTCTATGAAGGCGATGTCTAGTTCAGGAAATAGAAATACATATTCCTCACTATTTTCAGACAAACAAGGGTGTTAGGCAAGGTGAACCGTTATTTTTTTCTATTATGTTCAATACAGTAGTGGATATGTTTGTAATGTTCTCAAATAGGGCTAGACTAGTGGTGAGACTAGAGGTTGAGTTCGTAATGTAGTGGACGATGGATTATATCAATACTATAATATACAGATGATATGATTCATTTTTAAAGACAAATATTCATGAGACAAAGAATATGACAAGCTAGTGCTTTGTGCATTTGACCAACTTTTTGGCCTAAAGATATTTTCTTTAAAAAATGAACTCATCTTCGGTGTTGCCTGGCCGAGTATCTTTTAAAGGAATCATAACAGGTTTTTGGGTGTGATATGGAATCACTGGCCTTAAGATACCTTGCCACTCCGGTGAACCACATGCTCTGCAAATGTAGATTGGAAAGAGCTAAAAGATACATTCAGAATGAACATGGTGGATGGAAGGTCTCTTCACTTGCATAGCAGACATCATCAGTAAGGGTGATTAGTGCTCTTCATTTTGATGCATAGAAATCAAAATAAGACCATCGTTCTCTGCACTCCTAATCTGGGGGAGGGTGAATAAGATTTTTGGATGCGATTTTCACAACTGCTTGATCACTTTTTCATCTTCATCAACACTGTCACCATGGTTCGACTTCTCCACATCGTGTGGGATTCTCGCGTCATCATCAACAACATGACTGTGTGGAATGTTGTCCTCACATCGTCTATCCATTCATCGTCGAACCGGAAACATACTTACTTTTCTCACATACTATGTGTTTCATATTGTCTATTATATATGATCTATCTGTGTATAATAGTTATGGATAGAATACTAGATATTATGTTTTTATCTGCCTTAAAGATGTGTCCAGATATTACGGACTTATGATCTACTTTATTGTATAATTACTTTATCATATTAATAATTTATTTCTAGATTAAATTAAAATTAAACGTGATAATATATCTACAGCTTTTGGCATCGAAGTAAGCTCTCAAAGCATTCTCCAAAAACAACTATCACAACCGTACTAGTGTCATGCAAAAAATGTACCACACCAAACAAATCCTACCACCTAATCATTGCCTTGGTCCCAGCAAGTCTAGCATATTATGAACATGTACTGGACCGCGACTGATTTAAGCTAGTTCAGCCCCCATATGCACAACACAACTCAGATGCATGCACTGTAATTAATAAACAGCATTCATCCATATTAGAACAGCTCGTACTATTGTCGAGAGACAGGCCAATCTCCATGTCTGATTCGGTGAGCCGAACTTGGACGCATGAGTTGACCATAGTCCTTTTCTATACACACGAGGGCACAGGTGTATGTACGAAAATCAGCGGAATAAAATGTACGGGCGTTTCCATGCAATACTCGTAATATATTTTGTGTGAGGATATGGGAAACTTCTAGCTGATGTCCGCTCCCGTTGTCGATGTCGTGTGGTATGGCTACAGTTTATGTAAAGTTGAGTTATAATGCTTCTGCTCCCATTCTTGGAGTAAAATCTTTAAAAAGGAGCTGATGAAGATTGAAGCTATTTTTAACATTAGTTCGAGTGCAACGAAGTGATACGTTTTCCTGATGACTCATGGACTATACCTTGTACTTGGTGTTCAGTTTCGATAGATTGGTGAATCTGCAGAAGAATCTAGAATGTACAAAAGTGTCGCCAGAGAATGTACCATTTTTATCCAAAGTTGAAACAAGTTTCTTGAAGGGAATAGGAAAAGGTCATATTAGAATAGAAAACTAGAAAACAAAACCCTTTATCAAATAAATTGTGTACTTTGGGTTCATGCATTTCTGGAGATTGCCTTTCAATCTCTCATGCATCTATTATAGGAAACAAAATAAGTTACATGATGCTTATTTTCCAACCACGTGAATTGCACGTGCTAGCTACAAGTTTGCTACTGTAACTAGTACTAACTACCAAGAGAAATTAGGACGTCAGGATGACCAGAACATTCTTAACCTGACTACACTATGTAGCATCCTAATTAAGCAATACTTCCTCTGTTCCGAGTTGGTATGTTCATTAAGACTGCTCATTTCTAATGTTCTGCACCTTTCTAATATAAAAATCAAAGAATGTGAAGATGCAGCTGCCGGTGGAACTGGGACTTAATTAGCAGTTCCAGACAGGCAAATCCCAAAGGGTTCCCTGGGCCCAGTCGTCATTGTCCGCCATGCTGCACTCCCATACAGGTGGGGCCATTAGCATGGCCTCAGCCAGCTCAGCCCACATCTTGGGCGAGTCAGCGGCCAGCTCGTCGGACCCAAGCAGGACGTCCCACGCGACGTCAGGGGAGGAGTCTCCGCCACCGCCGCAGCCATTGCCGCCGGAGTGCATTACTAGCAGGTCAGGCATGAACCGGACCTGGGCCGCGGCCTCGAGCGCCGCCGCCCTCACGTCGTCGGGCTCGGCGGTGACCGGGCGGCGGAATTGGTGGACGAGCTCCGGGAAGTTGAGCCTGGCGTCGCGGCCGCGCAGGCGGAGCTCCGCGACGTCGTGCGCCACCGCGGCAATCTCCGGTGACTCAAAGCTGCCAAGCCAGATGCGCGTCTTCTTGCCGGGCTCTCTGATCTCGGATACCCACTTGCCCCACTTGCGCTTCCTCACGCCACGGTACTGCACGGCCATCTCCTCAGCCACGATTCCATTGTCCATTGTCACCTCCATTCTTTAGGAAGATCAGCCGCGAAATCGGGGCAGCAAATTTGTGCTATATGAGCAATGATCTAGCTGTCTTGCTAGTGCTCGATCTGACCTCTGACGATGCAATGCTATATATATGGCGAGATTATGATTGAGAGGGTTTGTGTTGGGATCCGAGCGGCAGATGGGTGTATATATAGCCATTGGGAGAGAGCAGGTTGAGAGTGAGGTGTGCACGCGTGAACAAGAAAGAGACGGGAAGGCGGTGCAGCTATTTGTCATGGATGCATGCATCGGGGAGGACGAAGGACAAGGACAGCTGGAGTGCTGATACGTGTCCACTCCAGATTTTATTGTCGTTTGATATGCATGTATGGGTGTTGTTTTTTAAAAATATAGGACAGATTCGCGAAAAATGTGTGCGCGTGAGAGAGAGATTGTGCTGATGCATTATCGACCGGCAGCAAGATATCGGACATGTTGGTTTGCTTGAGTGGAGAGCTTCCTGGATGCTTCACAGGGTCTCGGGAGAAATTTGTTTATATAGATGTCAGCCTCTCAGTTCCAACACTGAATAGCTCTTGTCGTTAATCTCATACAGGGGTGACTTCTGCAGTGGGATGTGCAATTTTACCCATCAACTGAGATATGTTCTTTTTGTGAAAGAATTGTCCCGTATGTGATGTCTACTACACTGTTAAAGTAATAGATCTTTCCTTTCTTAGGCTCAATACGTGTGCATTAACATGATATAAACCTCGATTGTCCTATAATTCTTGGTTTTTACTCTTTTTAATTTTTTGATCTGATTCCCGTAACAGGATCCAAAATAATAATTACTCTGCATAAATTTGTTGTGCTCTCATACAGCTGTAAGAGACAGTAGTGCTAACAATTAGAATCACACAATGATATATACTGACACTTGATATGATTTAACTTGCCAATAAAACACCTGTAGGGCCAAAGGCACTCCACATCATCTCGGACCCACTTCAATTTTGCACGTTTATGTACCTCATCCCGGATTAGTTTGATGTATAAGGACCTTGATACCGTTTTCCAATGAATTTTCTTTTGCAGTTTTCTTCTAAGTCCTCATGAGTTTACCTTGGTTTTTCTCCGGATGAATCCATTGTTCTGTTTATTACCTTGTCATTGGAGTGTTTCAGCCGATAGCTCTCATGTAGACAGCACTTTGATTTCCAATAAGACCTGGAATTTTTTTATGAAGTGCACGTTCATAGCTCGCTCATCATCGTTGAATTTTCATATCTTGTTAGAGAAAAAGAAAGGCAAACACACTGTTCTAAGAGAGATAGCGATTTGGGTGCCCTGTCCCTATCATTACAGACACTCACAGTCGTAGAAAAGACATATGGGTTAGTTGGGAATGGAGAAGGGCAGGCTAGCGAGCTCCCTCATCAAAATGAAAAGCAAATTTTAAGGACCAAGCTAGGGAGAGCATGCTGTCAAGGCGACACATGGCTTAGTATTCACGGTGACTAGGATTTGGACATGTGGCCACCGCAGAAAATGCATGGCAAATGTTTCGATGTATATATAAATTCGCAGCTCTCCTTGTGTCTTTAGTTCCTGTAATCCACAATATGGACCTTTTAGTCGCAACTCACGAGCACTTTAACCAGCGTATGCGTATATCACGAACAATAACGTATTTTAGATATTTAACAAGGTAATTTTGAAATTGATATATTTATTCATAAACTTCATGTGGTTATCACAATCATCAATTTTTGTGTTACGTGGTATCAGTGCCTGCACTCTGGAGGAATACACAAATGAGGCACTTTGTGTTACGTGCCTCTGCTTTGACATTCTAAGCCACAGCCGCATCGTCGATGGTCTTAGACCTCCCCGTCATTAATAGACCCTAGTAGCTAGGCAAGACTTGGTGATTTCATAGTTCACTACTTAGTCCACAAAGGAAATTCATTTACAAAGATGTATGTATTTGGGTTATATAGTTCACCTAATATATTAATTAGTGAAGTATATATAGGATTACCATGTGAATCAAATCTTTTTATGGTAATTATGGTAGGCCTTGGCTGACCTGAAAATTTTTATTGAATTCTCTTGCTCTTATAGTTGTAATCTCTTGCTCTTATCCCTGCCAAGGTAGGTCCATCACGATGTGCCACACATAAAAGATTGGGGTTGCATTCATACATCTAAACCTATGGCGGATGACGTAGTTTGCTTCCCCAGTCTTTGAGTTCCGACTTACAAATAGTGTTCGAGGTCCTATGGACCCGAAGGAGTACATCAGAGGCTGCTTCATGTGCGATCAAGGCGGGAAGGGGAAGGGAGTG
Organism: Chloris gayana; assembly: GCA_031894775.1. Taxonomy (NCBI): domain Eukaryota; kingdom Viridiplantae; phylum Streptophyta; class Magnoliopsida; order Poales; family Poaceae; genus Chloris; species Chloris gayana. Next base: position 262,403 of record JAUNZO010000177.1, read on the forward strand.
GGGGTAGCCTTGGAACACCGTATTGTTCCGGCTTTTCTAGATATTCCACGTGATTGTTGTAAAAGGCCACCATGAAAGCAGGGCTCGGTGGTGAGTGCCAAAGGAGCAGGCCACAACACAAGTCGTGGAGGGATGTAGTGTTTGGTACATCATGAGAACCATGAGGGACCACACTTGTCATGCATGGGACAGTGAAGAAGCAAGTGGTCCTGACTCTCATCGAGGGGGCAGCATGGGCATGTATTGGTATGTATCATGTGTCACCTATAAAGGAGGGCCCGAGTTGGTACATGGTTATAGTGTATGAGCCGGAGGAAGTGCTCCGGATAAGTCTACCGTGGGGTTTATCGAGTAGCATTCCATACGGGGGTATAGGCGTCGAGTGTATCGAAGGGTGTTGTTGTCCATTTTAGATACCGCTACAAGAGACAATGAGGGCGCGGGGGGGGGGGGTGGTGTTTAGGGGGTGCAAATCCTTTGTCTAAGTGTGTTGCTGCAGGGACCGTGGAATTCCTTCTGGTGGCATGGGAGACAAGGGCTGGAAAAAGGTCTGGAGGAGTCTTGCTGCACTAGTGGTCAAACCATAAAACAATGTGGACACCATCCCCAACGTGGACTAAGATTGCATAGTAGTAGTTAGTGAGCAAGGCAAGCAGTTCTTGCTAGACAGGCGTGTCTAAGTAGTGTGGCGTTTCGATTTCCGCGCTAGCACCTGGTCCGTACAAGCATAGGAACCATGCCTGCCATGAGGTGGTTGGGGTGCTTGGTCCTGAATTTCCCAAGGAGACACTTGTTCTACACACGCCTGTCCTTGATTCCTAGGCCTCCGGTTGTTTTGGTTCTTGTCGAACATCTCAGTGCCATTTTGCATTAGCCCTAGAGCATTTGTCGGTGTCCATCCAACAGAACGCTCGATCACGTTGCGTTCTTGTAGGAATTGTGACCGAACACATGTCATAGATGGGTAGGGCGATGGAAGTTGATTTGATCAGTGTTGTGCGGCTGAGTAACCACTTGGCCCACCCGCTAAGCTATTTGTCATGGCGATACATGAGTGGTTGTATGTCTGCCAGCTTAAGCTTGGATGTGGAGATCGGTAGCCCGAGGTAAGTTTGTGGAAAGGTGGATACCGGACAACCAAGGAGGGTTGCTAAGGCTTGGCTCTCTCGAGGCACCAATGTGGATCGGCACCAACATACTCTTGTCACAGTTGATGTGTAGCCGGGTGGCTAGGGAGAAGCGTGTTAGGACCCGCTTCAGTTCTACCAGCTGCTACAGGTCTGCTTGGAGGATGATGAGTGTGTCGTCTGTGTACTGGAGTACTACGCATGGTAAGTCGTCGCAAATGGGGTGACATATCTGGTCGGCCGCTGAAGCCTCCTATATCATTCATTGAAGGATATCCGCAACTAGGATGAAGAGGTACGGTGAAACAAATTTATTTCTATTCTCAAAGTTGTTAAACACAGTTTCTCCATGACAATGGTACACTCTTGTAAATTGTAGATTATATGATATGCTCTTGTAAATTGTAATAACATCTAGGATGATCAGTACATAATTAACCTTTCAAATTTAGTGTTAGGACTAACTATCGTGAAAACATTCAATGATATTTATCTGTTTTTAGGGCCCACAAATCAAAACAGACAGCAAGGAGTCGATCTTGTGGGCACAGACGACTAGCTGGTCTGGATATGTAGATAGAATTGCCGGGATGTGTTGTAGATCTATTTTTCTAATAATTCATTAATTCATCAAAACTGATTGAGTATAAGTTGGATAGAATCGTCGATACCCTCTAGATTCGATCCTGCAGGATAGTAGTAACGATTCAGAGAAGGATTGGGTTTCATTTATCATATTGCATCTCGACACGGGGTTCCATACAAATTAATTCTATATATAAAAACTAAAATCATCCGTTGAAACAACTATACTTGCTCTTTAATATCGTACCAGTTGCAAACTTGGGTTTTGTACATAAATCATAATAAATGTAGAATCAAACAGTGTAACACAAAACAATGGCATAAACCGCATAACCTCTCACCCCTTGTATTTATTTTTGGACATTAGGACAGGATTCATAGTTAAAACATCAACTACAAACATTGTCCTAACGTCAACAATTAAAGTGTAGAGGTGGCAGTTAATTAAAGTTGGAAACT